>OZ017740.1:48571861-48841861 GCA_963969285.1 Odontomyia ornata | reverse complement strand
GTGCCTCTTGAAACTTGCAGTGTGAGAAAATATTTTAAAGTGTTGAAGGGGTTCTCCCTATGCAGGGGGGTGACATAAACATTTTTTTTATTTCTGTAGCCTTCTGGCAGCCAAGTTTCTCAACAGATTTCGATGAAACTTGAAATTATAAGTTATTGAGGCAAGTTTATTTAATTTAATTATGCAAATCGGATAACAAATAAAAAATCTGAAAATTTACAGCTTAATATTTTTAGCAGCCGTTTTCAATAAAAATTCAAAATGACGGTCCCTGATGTTTCCGAAAAGAATCGAAAATGTATATATTAATCGCAATGCAAGTGCTGCTTAAACTTTTATGGACATCTTTTGAAATTAACTATTTGAGCTATTTAATCCAAAAAGTTATCACCACTGTGAAATGTGTAAACAGCAAATCTGAGAAGGGTGAAACCAGTATTTATATGTTTATAACAATTTATTACCCGCTGATTTTCAATATGTGATCCATACGTGTGCAACTCAATTTAATTAGCAAAATATTTTCGCCTCTATGAAGGGTCTCCAAATACAAACGGCGGCAGATTCTTTTTATGTTAATAAATACCCATGTGGTGCAACACAAATTGCAGTAAGAAGTTCAGTAGTAGGCAAGCCAAATTCTTTTTCGAAACCTTACGCTACATACGAGAAATTTACCTTTCCGGCTGGTGCTGCCAACGGGGATTTTTTCAATTTAACAAAGTACGGGCAAGCCTTTATACCCGACGTTCCCAATGTGAGGCTGCATTGGGGTACTCTTGTTCCGATTAAGGCGCGGTAAAGTTATTGTGCGATAAAGAGATTGTGCGGTAAAGATATTTTGCCCCAATTTAAATTACAACGGAACAAGTGTTAAAAGTTGAATAAAGGTTTTTATAAAAAGACAATCGTTGTTTTTTCATGTTCCGTAGCCGTGGGAAAATAAATGGGGCAGTCAGTAGGATACGCTGAGTAAAAGTTTACTCCATTTTATTAAAAATCAAAAAGCGTATCGACTTCGTGTTTGCGTAAAGTTTAACTTAATTATTTTCCAAGACGAGGAACCTTTTTAGGGATTTGTACTAAAATACAAAACCCTATTGCAATCACGACCTGTGTCCGTCTGTCCGTCCGTCCGTCTGTATGTCACAGCACTTTTTCTCCGAAACTATAGAAGCTACAGCCATGAAACTTTGTGGAAAGGTCAGAAGTGGTGACCTCTTGAAAGTTCAATGGTGGGACAAATTTTCAAAGGGGTTTAAGGGGGGTCTCCCCATATAGGGAAGTGACCCCCCAAAAAAAATTTTTCACCATTGGTAGTCGAGTAGGGTGTCATTGGAAAGATCTTAACGAGATCTTTTCAAAACAAGTCTTAAAATTGCCTTACAAGTACCGAGGGGGGCAGGGGAAAGGGAAATGTACGAACTTTTCGCGTACCCCCCCTCGCGATTGGACACTTTCCATCCGAAAAATCTGAAAAAAATCATGAATGTAGGCCTTAATGAGTACAACAACAACAAATACATGAGAAGTCGAAATTCACTCTACTTTGTTAGTAATAGTATGATTTATTGATTTTGTGTTTTCTTGAATAAAATCTAAACGGTACCTTTAAACTCAATAAACTTTAGCAAAAAGATGACTATTTATAAGATTGATCTTTTCAGAAAGTTTCATAAAGATCGAATAGTATTTACCGAAGTTATAGCTATTCGAATTTTCGTGTATTACTATGGAGCAATATGCCCTGTATTACTATGGAAACATATTGCTATGGAGCCATATGCGCTTTTTACCGACTTAGACACTACAGCTTTGCTAGGATTCGCATGAAAATTTCAAAAATGATAGGTATCATGAAGATGAGTATATACAATTGAAAAAACTCGGAAAGGCAGGAGAGAGCTCCTAGCAAAAGGGCTTTGTAACCATTCTAAGATTCTAAAAAACAGGCCATGAATCAATGATTACAGTACAGAGGAGTGGCCCCTGAAAAAAAATTTAATGAAAGGTAGCCGATCTGAGTATCAACTGAAAGTTCTCTATGAGAGCTTTTCAAAACAGTTCTTAAACTGACAGTTTTTGCTTCTGTGGGGCAGAGGGGGGGAAACATGAAAAATGTGTTTCGTCCCTCGCGAATGGACACCCGTGATCTTAAAAAATCTGAAATAATTATCAAGGGAGATATTTGTGGGTATAACTATAACAAATACCTCAGAAGTCAAAATTCTTTCAACTTTGCTAATAATAGTATGATCCTCGAACATGACATGTTTCTTGATTTTATTCGTTACTGGTTACTGCATTTTGTAAGTTGAGTACAAAACCCTTCTGACATGAGCATAGGTCTGTCTACCCAACTTGTTTTTCTCTTCAAAAGCCGTCGGGCCTTGCTTTGTTGTGTGAGCAGAGGTGTTTCGACTACTTCGAGTCATCTTCAGTGTCAGAAGGATGTGTTGAAGGGAATGACTTTATAAAGTGGTAGGATGGGTTTTTTTTTGTTAACCACGCCGACGCAAAGAAGTGCTCCGAAGAAGAAAGCAACATCCCTGGACAGGAACAAGAATTATTTGCAAAAGTGCAAAGTGAAACAACAAATGTGTATTTAGAAAAGTGCCAAATAATACTGAATTACTTAATTCCTGGATAACTAAAACCAGTGAAGATAGTGTATATAATATTATAACCAGTAAGAAACGATACAAAAATCTAATAGTGAGGATACTTGAAAGTTGCTACGTAATAAATAGAAGTTTACTACGTAAAAATAAACAAAGTTTACTAAATATATAAATAAACGATGGAAAAAATAAATTACGAAACAGTGAAGATATTTGAACAAGTTGGGTAAACAGACCTACGCTCATGTCAGAAGGGTTTTGTATTCAATTTACAAAATGCAGTCACCAGAACGAATCAAATTAAGAACCATGTCAAAGACGATTTTATTGGAGAAAATATGAGATACGAAGATCATACTATTATTAACAAAGTTGAACAAATTTCGATTTCTGAGGTTTTTGGTATTGTCATTCCCATAAATATCTCCCTTGATAATTATTTCAGATGTCCATCCGCGACGGAGGAAACACATTTTTCATGTATTTCCCCCTGTGCCCCCAGTGAAGCAAAAACTGACAGTTTAAGAACTGTTTTGAAAAGTTCCCATGAAAACTTTTATTTCATACTCATATCGGCTACGTTTGATGATTTTTTTTTCAGGGGCCACTCTCCTGTACTGTAATCATCGATTAATGGCCAATTTTTTCGAATCCTAGAATGGTCACAAAACCCTTTTGTTAGGATCTCTCTCCTACTTCCTTGACTTGTTTCACTTATGAGTATTAATTGTAGGTACTCATCTTCAGTCATTCACTAAATTGAATCAAGTGTTCAAAGCATGCACCTTAAACGTTGAAGTTGGGAAAAAATATCTCAAAATTATTCAATCTTCGCATTTAAAACAGCCACTATTTTGTTTTACGATTACTGATACCACTAGCTGAACCGATTCTCAAAGATAAACATGACACCTATCATTCCTGAAATTTTCATGCAAATCCTAGGACACCTGTAGTGTCTGAGTCGGTAAAAAGCGCATGTTGTTCCATAGCGATATGTTGCCACAGTAATAAATGCAGCGCATATTGCTCCATAGTAATACAGGAAAATTCAAACCGCTATAACTTCGCTAAATATGATTCAATCTTTATGAAACTTTCAGAATAGATCAATCTTATAAATAGACATCTACGTACTGAATTTCATTGGGTACCGTTAAGACTTTATTCAAGAAAACATAAAATCGATAAATCATACTATTACTAACAAAGTTGACTGAATTGCGACTTCTAACGTATTTGTTGTTAATGTACTCACTAAGGCCTACACTCCTGATTTTTTTCAGATTTTTCGGATCACAGGTGTCCAATCGCGAGGGGGGTGGGGGTACACAAATTTTTCGTGTATTTCCCCTCCCTGTGCACCCCTCGAAGCAAATTTTGACAAATTAAGACCTATTTTGAAAAGTTCTCATCAAGACCTTTCATTTGATACCCATATCAGCTACCTTCAATGAAATTTTTTTTCCGGGGGGTCACTCTCCTATATGGGGAGACCCCACTTAAATACCTTATAAAATTTTTTTGCAGTTGAACTTTGAAGAGATCATCACTTTACACCTACACACAAAATTTGATGTTTCTAGCTTAAGTAGTTTCCGAGAAAAACTGCTGTGACACACGGACGGACGGACGGCCGGACAGACGGACAGACTGGTCGCGAAACTAGTAGGGTTTTGCAAAATTATTTTTCAAAACCCTAAAAAATACTAAATTAACAGTAAAAAACATGTATTGAAAGAAAAAGCAAAAAAGAAAGAGATTCAGTGAAGATTAAAATATTTTAAAAAAAGCAAAGGTCAATATGTTGTGGCTAAAGAAAGAGAGACGATCAAGTGAATTCTACAAAGGAAAATTTATCCGAGTAGTTCCAGAATCAACAAGTAAGAAACACTTATATATTGAACACATTAGTATACAATTTATTTAATATTTGATTTCATTGATTTTAAATTTTGATATATCTCGCACGAAATATAAGTGATTTCTGCCCCAAACTTGTAACATAAAAATTGAAATTGATTTCTCTTCTTTTACACCAACTTACTGCCTCAAATTTACTTGCTTTAACATTGTGAAGAGTTTTGTGATGTTGGTAAGGAATTTGGTGCTAAAAATTTTTTCTCTTTCAAAATGGCGAACGCCAAAGCAGCACCTGCAGTCCAAACTGATCCCCTTAAATATTTACACTACCTCCCTGAATTTGACGGCAGGGCGGAAAACCTGCTAAATTTTATAAATCTCATAGGTAGGATTAGTCCTATTTTACAAGCGTACAATGAAGCGTCACGACTTTTTTTTGAGACATTATTAAGTACAAATTAAAAGGTCGAGCCAAAGAGACAAGAGATATTAATTGTCCTGCTATCCTTTGGCAGGACGTGAAGCAGATCCTTCAAAACAACTTTGAAGATTGCTTAAACATAGACGAACTTTATGACAATCTACGAGATGCGACTTTGAAAAGTAACACTTTTGAATTTTATAACGATATGAAGAGTAAACTTAGAAGACTTAATAATAAAACTTTGATTGTGTTAGGTATAGGAAACGCATTTAACGAATGTGCCCGGAACAATATGAGGACCGCCCTCAATATTTTCAAAAACAAACTCCCAGGACCCATGAAGACAATTTTATTCGGTAGGAACCCCGCATCCCTTGAATCACACTAATCTTAAAACTTTACAACATTCAATCGATATTTACTAAAAGGTGAAAATTCCTCTTTTCGAAGAGCTAGGGGATACATCTAAAGAAATTGAATTTTTCGTTTAAAAATTACATGAATTATATGATAGTATTATAGGAAACAATATATTGCAACAACTAGATATAATTATTGATTACAAGAGGCAAATTCTACATACCGGTGAAAAAACTATCCCAATCCTCTTTGAACTTGAAGAGGATAAACAATTTTGTCTCTACAGTAAGGCCGGATACTATGAAGTCCCCGTGCCTGTAAACCAAGAAAATGGTTTGGTAAACTTCCCCGAAAAGACCCCCAAAGATGAGAAGGTCCAACTCGAGGAAGGTATTTACAATGCTAAGGTTTCAAAAATGTTCGCTCTAGTAAAGATACTGAACGATCGCCCTCTTAAAGTTAAATTTACAATCCAAGAAACTAGTCCAGTGACTATTGAAAACTTCAATATAATTGAAAATAAACCCAAAGACCGTTTCTCTATATCTAGCCTAATAAGGATAGATCATCTTAATAAAGAGGAAAAACAAAAATGATTGCCAATCATAAACCATTTTTCAAATCTATTTTACAATGAAGACTCGGATTTAACCTTTACTAATGCCATTAAGCATAAAATTCAAACCAGAAACAATATCCCTATTGTCGCAAAAACTTACAGATATCCATACATTCACAAGGATGAACTACATCGCAAGATGCAAGATATGTTACAAAAAAATATAATTAAACCTAGTAAATCTCCTTATTCGGCACCAGAGTGGATAGTGCCAAAGAAAATTGATGTAAATGGAAAACCTAAATGGAGACTTGTAATTGACTATAGAAAACTAAATGAAGTTACAGTCGATGACAAATACCCCATTCCCAATATTGACGAAATATTAGAGAAGCTTGGAAGATGCCAATATTTCACCACACTAGACTTAGCGAAAGGCTTCTACCAAATAGAGATAATGGAAAATGACATCCACAAAACAGCTTCCAGCGTAGAAGGTAGACATTATGAATTTTTGAGAATGTCATTTTGACTTAAGACAGCTTCTGCAACTTTTCAGCGTCTTATGAATAACTTCCTCTCAGATTACATAAACAAAATATGTTTAGTATATCTTGACGATGTCATCATCTTTTCCACTTCCTTGCAGGAACATATAAATTCTTTGAAAAGGGTTTTTAATATATTCAGAGGGACCAACTTGTAAGTTCAGTTGGATAAGTCTGAGTTTTTCAAGCGCGAAACTGCCTTTCGTGGGCATATAGTCACTCAAGATGGTATTAAACCCATCCACAAAAAGTGGAGCGTGTTCAAAAATTTCCAATCCCTAAAACCCAAAAACAAATAAGACAATTCCTTGGTCTTGCTGGGTATTACAGAAAATTTATAAAAAACTATTCAAGAATAATAAAAGCTATGACAAAAAGTTCAAAGACGACCACTCAGCTACGCTAGTGGTACTTAAATGAACACGAGACAAATTATACCACCATAGAAAAGGAACTCTTAGCGATAGTATGGGCTACAAAATACTTCCAACCCTATCTCTTTGGAAAAAAATTCATTATATAAACAGACCATAGACCTTTAACTTGGCTTTTTATCGATTAATTCAAAATTTGTCAGATGGATAATAAAGTTCTCCGAGTTTGACTTTACAATAAAATATAAAGAAGGTGCGAAAAATGTAAACGCTGACATATTTTCCAGGATACCTAAGCCCGAAGTAAACTTATTGGAAAATCACAATAATATTCCAACGAGTAGTTCTTGTATAAATGTCTTTAAAAACCAAATAATCCTGAACAAATAAAAAATTCACGATCGCTAAGGATAAAAAAAGGAAAAAATTTTCGATAAAAATAGAACTACGATCTACGCCAACCAATTAGATAATCAAGACGCAATCACACTATTAAACAAGTTGGCTAGACAGACCTATGCTCATGTCAGAAGGGTTTTGTAATCTACTTACAAAATACAGTAAGCAGTAACGAATAAAATAAAGAAACATGTCATGTTCGAGGATCATACTATTATTAGCAAAGTTGAAAGAATTTTGACTTCTGAGGTTTTTGTTATAGTTTTACCCATAAATATCTCCCTTGATAAAAGTTCGTACTTGAAAAGTTCGTACATTTCCCCTTCCCCTGCCCACCTCGGTAATCATAAAGCAGTTTTAAGACCTGTTTTGAACAGATCTCATTGAGACCTTTCCAATGACACCCTACTCTACTACCAATGGTGAATTTGTTTTTCGAAGAGTCACCTCCCTATATGGGGAGACCCCCTTTAAACCCCTTTGAAAAATTTTTCCGCCCTTGAACTTTCAAGAAGTCACCACTTCTGACCTTTTCACAAAGTTTCATGGCTGTAGCCTCTATAGTTTCGGAGAAAAAGTGCTGTGACATACAGACGGACGGACGGACAGACGGAGAGACGGACACAGGTTGTGATTGCAATGGGGTTTTGTATTTTAGTGCAAAACCCTAAAAACCACTTCAACTCAAATGGTTTAAATGCCGTACTCATCGAAAACTTCTTTCAAACCATATATACCGCATTTAGTAATAACTTTGTCACTACTGGTAAATTCAGAATCATTAGATGCAACGTCCTTTTAGGAGATGTCAGAGAAGAGGAGAAATTAGCCAGAATTATCGAGGAAGAACATCTGAAGAATAATACAACTGAAACTATTTTTTCTAATTTCTACAGTCTGTGGCTTTGTTTTCGCGCAATCCTGGCTTGTCCTTACGTCAAGGATAAGCGAAATTGAAGGAAAAAGGCTTTTGGGATTTCATGATTTGAGTAATTTTTGCAAGTTGAAAATGGAGAAACAATAGATTTTCTTTTCAACGAGCAAATCTTTTTGACCTGTTTCTTGATTTTCTTCGTTGCAGTCAGCATTTTGTAAGTTGAGTTCAAAACGCTTTTGACATGAGCGTAGGTCTGTCTAACCAACTTGTTTTGAATTACTTGTAGCATCTGGTTAATTGCTGACAGTACAGAGCCAAATTGAGTATTTGGCTAGGTTCTAGGTTCTCATGATAAACAATTCCTTTCTAATCCCACCATACACACAACATAACATTATTTATTGTCAATCCTGGCTTTGAAGTCGTTTGTGATGATTCATCTTTTTTTAACCATGATATTTTTCGAACGACATTCTCGTATCTTACCCATTTTTCATCGCTCGTAATGATTTGCTTAAAAAATGGCTCAATTTGGTTGCATTTTATTAGCATTTCGCAAATGGAAATTCAGTCTATCAAATTTTTTTTGTGTTAATTCATGCGGCACCCAAACGTCGAGCTTCTTTGTGTATCCAGCCTTACGCAAATGTTTCAGGACTATTTGGTGATAGAAATTTAGTTCCTTAGCAATGTCATGGCTGCTTATGTGTTGGTCTTCTTCAATTTTTTGTAAGATTTCATCGACTTTTTCAGTGATTGGTCGACCAGAGCGAGGTGCATCTTTGACATGAAAATTTACAAAACGAAAGCGAGCAAACCATCTCTTGGCTGTGGCTTTTGATAAAGTATCTTGAGCGTAGAAACCATGAATTTTTTCACGAGCCTTCCATGCATTCTCACTTTGATCGTAGGGATATTGTAAAATATAACGAATTTTTTCAAGAATTTCACTCATTTTTAAATGAACACAACTTTTGACATGATTCATGAAACACAAAACTGTCCGTATGAAAATTGTAAACTAGAATGTCGCCTTTCAAACGCATGTCAGTTTGACTCAATCGGATTAGTATTGCCCGATATATGACAACGAACACCATCTGGTGACAAAAAGGCTTAATACTTTTTAGACTATCAAATAAGTCAAGCCTAGTGATAGCTTATGCGGATGCCATCACGATCTTGTCACGGTCATTAACAACATTCAAAGAACTTTTAATGAAATTTGACAGCGAAACAAAGCTAGTAGGGCTGCAAGTTAGTGAAAATTAAACAAAGTTCATGGATCAGCCAATGAAAAATACCTCAAATATTCAAAATGTCACACGTGGAGAATACAATATAGAAAATATTGGCAAATTTGTGTATTTAGGTGCCAAAATAACGAAAACTGTTAATGAAAGAGACAAAATATGTCGAAGAATACAGCCCGCAAATGAAATATTTTATTCAGTTTTGACGATCTTGAAGACTAGCTGCATACACAGGAAAACAAGCTTTAAGTTACATATCTGTGATAAGACCTGTGCTATGGTATGGGTGTGAAACATAGACCCTAACTCAAGCATCCATAAACATACTTGACGCCTTTTAAAGATGATTTCTGAGGCGAAGAATCAGCGCGAAGTAAGTTGGAGACCAATGGTGAATTCAGCACAACCATAAGCTGTATGAAATTTTTGTTAGTGTTCTCAATGATTGTAAGACAGTAGAAGTTGCAATGTACTGGCCACGCAAGTGGTATGGATGAGCAACGGATACACAAAAAGGTATTCGTTGGGAGAACTGAAGGAAGAGACCAATGGAAAAACCAAGGGAATGCTAGTCTGACCCGGTTGACGAAGTCTTTTCATCTCTGCTCAGATTTCGGAAATGTAGGACATGGTCAGTGAACTAAGATGGTTGGAGGCACTTGATGTGGGAGGCTAAAGCCCGAGAGGTGCCGTAGTGCTACGAAAAAGTAGTACTGAGAGTCAAACTTAAATGCAATAGCTTTTTCGAGCAAGACACACCTCTGTTGTTCACGGTTCTGCGACCTCATTCTCTAATTGGAAAATCCAAGCAAAGATCGGTTGTTAACATTGATTGAATCCTTCCATCGTTTTTGCAGTTTCCCAATTGGACGTTTCCCTGGGGTTCTACCTTTCAATGTTTGTCTGGAGGTCCTGTGTTCTCCCATTTTCTCCACATATCTAGCCCATTGTAGTTTGCGTAGCTTTACGCATGTAGATACAAGTGGGTCACTATTAAGATTATACAACTCATCTTTGGAACTAATTTTCAGCTGTACTATATGCTCTATGAGGCCATAGATTCTTGTTAGTATTTGCATTCAAATATATCCAGGTACTGTGTGTATATTATTTTTCCATGTACCCATGTTTTTTTATTTAGTAAATAAACTCCTTTAACGTAATTTAAAAGACAGTGCGTTTTCAGTTTCTTGGAACTCTAAACTTATCGGCCGCGAACCGTAACATGCAGCAGTGGTGTCAAGCAGTGAGAATGAACATTTTGAAAGTCAAAACTTTTAAACATTTTTTAAGTGCACAATAGTGCGATTTTACGTGGAAGGTGGTGGAAAAAAAGCGAAAATAATAAAAATACCACGAAGCTTCCATTTAAAAATTAATGAATTGACCAACTCGGAGCAAAAATACCAAAATCAAAGGAACCAGACTATGTGCTGATGCAAATGTTGATGCTGATGCAGCAAGAGCAGCGACAACAGTCATCCAGTTTAACTGCGAAGCTAAATAAACAATCAGCGAAGCTGGACCAACAAGAATTTGAAATCAAGGCAGACATCATACAGACGCTGGAGAATCAGTCAACTGATTTAAAGGCAAACATGCAAAAACGGTCAACCGAAATTAAACTGGAGCTCGGCAGGCTGAACAACCACATTAAATGCGTCAAGGAAAGGTTTACCAGGTCAAGGAGAAGGTCATCCAGGTTGAGGAGAGAACCAACCATGAGATGAAAAAAATGAACAAGAAATTCGGAAATTGCGAGATAGTGAAATCGGGAAATTGCGAGATAGTGACAGACAAATGCATGTGTAAGCGCGTGGAAAATCAGCGCAGGTAAATGGTGCGCCTAGATGTTGGAATTGCGGAGAGAAGAGGCATCTGCAAAGAGACTGCAAGAAGCGAGGGAAACCAAGCTTTTGTTCAGGGTATGCAGCTGGGAGGAGATCTAGACCAAGTCAGGAGCTCATAATGGAAGTCCTTTAAACTGAGGGGCTAACTTCGTGGGACAGAGGTTGTCTTGGAAAATTGACGTTCCCAACATTACCATCACCGTGTCAACACTATATCGTAGAGAAGCAGAAGTCAAGTTGACGGAGAGCATTGCACCATAACAATCGACGCTGGTGCAACCCGACCGATTGCCCAGCCAGACCTAGTGAGGCAACAACTAATTCACAAGGGCAAGATTTTCTCACTACGGACAGCTATGGGGGAAACTGCACCTGTCCATGGACAGGCCAACCTCCAGATACAGTTAGGATACCTTGCGTTCCGGCATAATTTTCCGGTCGTGAACATTATGGACGACTGCATTCTCGGAATGGATTTTCTGCGACCATATGGAATCACGTTGAATTTAGGCAAAAGGGTATTGAAATGGCAGAATGTCGAAGTATTGATGGAGGAAACCAGCGTTCAAATTCCCAAGATACATGTGGTAGTATGTGCTGACACTGATATAGCGAAATCTTCCGAGAGCATTATATGGGCTGGAGACCATCGATCTTATCTGATTGAGCCAACAAAGACGTTGACATTAGGCAGTTTGAATGTAGGACGAAGCCTTGTAAGATCTATAAGGAACAGATATGTGTCGGTTAGAGTCAGACTCAAACACAAGCATCAAAGCGGGAGAAGTCAGTGGCAGCTGCCAGCTCGTTTCCACTATCATCTCTTTGGAGGCTGCTCACGACCATCCTTAGAAAAGAAGGCAAGACACAGACAAAGCCCAGAAATTCACGTCTGCAATATTGAAGCAGATTAAATTGCCAGTGCAGCTATTCAAGCAAGCCTCTGGTTTGGTCACCAAGTACAGTGACATCTTCTCAACAAGCCCGGATGACTAAGGTCGAACGAGAATGGTAGCTCATGTCGTAGGTACACATTATCGGATGTGTGGAGTTCATGAAAATGCTGATGCCCTATCTCGTCGTCCATGTCCATCAAACTGCAAACATTGCTGATGGATTGAGGAACAGGATTCGACCGTTGATCTGCAAGTGATAACGGCCGAATTCGATGAAGGTTGGTCATTGGAGGAGATTTGTAACGCCTAGCTAGCTGATGAAGACATCGAACCATTGCTCGTATGGAAGGAGACAACTGGGCGGTCTGAGTGGAAGGACGTTTCAGTGCATGGTGCTATCCTGAAAAGTTATTGGGCACAATGGAACTCCCTTCAGGTGGAGGGTGGCGTACTTAAGCAGAGATGGGAAACGGCGGGTGGCAGTTCCTATAGGATGCAAATTATACTTACAAAACCCGATTCCACGATGTGGTTAAGGAAATGCATGAAGGATCCTCGGGAAGCCACCTTGGTGTTAACAAGACCTTAGCGAAACTGCGGGAAGGTTCTACTGGCTTCACTCTCGAGAAGACGTGGAGGACTGGTGTCGCAGATGCACGATTTTCGCTTCCATCAAAAGTCCAAAGCGACGACTGAGAGGACAAATGCAAACATATAACGTGGGAGTGCCGTTTGAAAGGGTTGCTGTTGACATCGCAGGACCCTTTCCTGAATCTGAATGGGGAAATCGATATACGGTGGTTGTGGCCGATTATTTCAGCAAGAGGCCCAAAGTCTACCCCATTCCCAACCAAAAAGCAGCAACTGTAACCGAACAGCTAGTATTAAATTGGGTCAGTAGGTATGGCGTACCTTGTTAACTAAATTCGGATCAAGGCCGAAACTTTAAGTCACTAGCTTTTGGCGAAATGTGCAAGCTGCTGGGAATACGGAAAATGAGGACAACACCACTGCATCTCCAATCTGATGAAATGGTCGAACGTTTCAATGGCACACTCAATAAACACCTGGTGAAGATGTTTGACGAGAACCAAAGGGACTGGGACCGACACATCCTATTATTTTTGATGGCGTATAGGGTTGCCGAACATGCATTGACAGGCGGAGCCCCAGCCAAAGTCGTTTTTGGAAACACTACCGTCTGGCGGCTGATATAAAGTTCGGAACACCCCCTGAGAAACCCTAAACGATCTCGAAGTACGCAAGTGAGCTAAGGAAACCGTTGAAGCAGATACATTGGACAGTTTGAAAACACCTCGAATCGGCTGCTGACCGCATGAAGACCAGGTATGATCTAAAGGCAAATTCGACTGGCTTCCAGCAAGATGGCTTGGTGTGGATATACAACCAACAACGGCAGAAGGGTAGGTGTCCAAAGTTGCAGCATGATCCGGAGGGACTATACCAAGTTATAAAGCGAATCAACATTGTCGTATATCGCATACAGGAACTCCGTAAGCCGAGAACCAAACTGGAAATCGTACAGCTTGACCTTTTGGCCCCATTTTACATCCAGGGAGACTTAACTACAACTGGCGACACATCTTTTTGGGGCGAAAAGAACTGAAGTTGGGGGCAGTGTTACATGTTCAAACAATTCTGCGGGCTGCTTTCGCAATCGTTGTTGCAACTATTAATAACATCATGATCAATAAACCAATGTACTCGAAAGTAGTTCTCGTCAGAACATTCACCAATATACGAGAAACAGATTGTATGACTAGAGACCCTATATAAAGCCGAGCTGAATGAATGGAAGGGTAATAGTAAAATCGTGACAGTAAAAACTGCGATAAGAGTGGAGCGCAAATGAAAGGCGATATTGACTGATAGTGAAGTGATTGCCGTGATACAAGCAGTTGGAATATAAATTGATAGACAGTGAAAATTAGATTGAAATGCAATTTGTAAAATAGTGAAGTTTATGATTGTGCATTCTTATTAAATAAACTCTTTTAACTTAATTGAAAAGACAGTGCGTTTTCACTTTCCCTGAACAATAATATTATCGGCCGCGAACCAAAATACGGGCAATATTTTAAATTCATCATTTAATACTAAACTGTTTTCAAATAAGATAATCCAGTCAGTTTTTTTCGGTATCCACTTAGGAATTATTTGAGTTGCTTCGCATTAGTAGTTAGCTTAAGAGCACATAAAATAATCTCAAAATAAGTCCTGATTCTGACAATCAGATGGTTTAGTTTACTTCCTCAAAAAGATGATTAGATATAATCAACACAAAAATTTAATCGGCATCACAATCCTTTGAACAAAACAATATTTTTCTTTAAAATGACAAACACCAATTTCTCCCATTTTTCGCCTTGCATTTTGAAAATGCTCTTTTTTCTTATAAAAAGCATATTGCCATACTAAACATATACTAAACGTTATTCTGAATCTTCATGTTTTGAAGCGAAATTTCAATTCTATTTAATCTACATTAAAAGAATGAAACAAGCCACATCGCTCCAACATTAATAAATATCTTCAGTGCTGATAGTACCATCTAAAATGCAACCCCTATGACAAGATGACCACTCGAACGATGCATCCCTTCGCACCTGAATGTCTCAAAAGCACCATACTGACAATTTTGCAGGTGCTATGCGCCCTATTCAGGTGCCATACGAACAATGAACAATGTTTGACTCGTTCCAGAATATGATTTTCTTGCAACAATAAATGTTGGGTATATTAACGCAGCTGACGCTTCCTTCAAGAGGATTGTCCGGCATTGTTAAGTTATTCGTCTATCACATACCATTATATTGATTCGAAAGTGATGATAAGGGTGAATCATTCTATCATGCAAAGAGCTAGAGCTTAACCCGACGAGGGCTGATATATGGAGTGGAAGTCATCAATGTGATAATAGAATGCACCCTTACTGCTTTCCTGATAACATGCTCATCCCATATGTTGTCAGTCAAGTGTGCCGTGCTCCTGTGACGTTCGTTTTAACATAATTCGGTTGAGTAATTATCCAAAGTGCGTTACTATGTAAAATATCAAGTAGGTACTGGAATTCGTTGAACGATGTGCTGTTTGATGTCTGCTTAAGCTATCCTTAAGTTCATTTTTCCAAGCAATACAAAGAACTGGACAAGCGATGTGAGAAAAATGAGTTACCTCCTTGTTCAGATTGGAAACGGGTTGCTCGCTTAAGTCTTTTGTTTTTCATTTAACTGATGCTCTTCAAATTTCTCCTGAAGACAAATTTTTTAGTTTCCAATTTTAGATTTTCCTTGCACTTTTGACTTTAAATTATCCAAAATGAAAAATATGAGTCACGTTTGGGTATTCCTATTCTTATATTATTAACATTCGTAGAACATTCCAAACTGAGTCTAATTTTGCATTCCTGTTTTCCATCATTCAGGTCGATTTGACATTCATTTTTCAGAAATTCAATCATTTCCAAATAATAAAGCTCAAAACATTTTTAAAATTGCCAATTTAAACACAAAAGAATGATCTCGGATTTCCTTCCATTGATACGACTCGAACGTAAATCATGTCGCCTGTTGGTTCGTTTATTTTATTCATGCCTTCAGTCGTTCGTTTGGTTCGAATAATGTGTGGGCTTTTGTGGTGAATGGAGCAGGTTCTTCGTCTCGTTCCTAAGAAATAAAACACTTTGGCTGAGTACCAAAGATCTTAGGCAAAGTGTAAATTGTTGGAAGCGACGAGCGAAAGATAGAATTTTTCTTTAACTGTTCAACGGAATGCTTAAGTGCAAATTTAATATTTACGATCGATTTCAATGTCTTCGGACTTGCAACAGACGGATGTGAAGGATGAAGGTGGAGATCAAGGTAATATAGGGATAAAGAAAGTGTTGTTAAACTTGGAAGAAAAATTAGAATTTTATCAGATGAATTTTTAATTAATACGGATTCCAGATACTTAAAAGGTCTATCGCAATAGTACCATGCTGGACTTTATTTTTTAAACTGAAATTTAGTTTCATTAAAACTATCTTTAAAACAATAAAAAATCTATATGGATAACAACCCTTCCTATTATAAGAAATCTCCTGAAAGATTGCGTCTGCGATAAAGAACAAGCATACAACATATCATTGCGAGCAGAACATATTCACCTGTTTCAAGTTGTTCCTGATTCAGATTTCATTGTGGTACACAAAGTGCACAAAAGACCTCCGGCACATGAGGAATGTGAATTGGTCAGTAATTCCGATGAAATAAATGGATGTTGGTGATTGCGTTCAGTAATCATAATCAATTTAAACATATTCATAAGTTTTTGCATTCAGCCGGTCTTAAACGCATGGAGTGGGTGGTCGATTATTATTCTCCACCATCATCTTAAAGACATAAAAAATTATCCAACTTATCTGTCGCTAATCGCAGGTGTGGTCAACTTGTCTTGAAGATCTTCTCTATGGCAATGTTATCGGTTAGTATTTTGTGTTATAATTTACGCATTCTGTAGAGGCGTTTTATCTTGTACTATCTTATTATGATCAGCAAGTATTTATATCATTTGCTTGCAGGTGAGCTCAAATGTAATTCGAAAAATATATTGATACGGGCAGTGAAGTTTTGATGTGAGTAAAGATAAGGTAGAAATAGTACATGAGATGTTTTGAAGAAATCTGTTCATTGGTTGGTGGTTACGAGGCAATATCAGATCTAAATTCATAGAAAAGGATTGGAACGAGTAAGAAAAGTGTTAAAATCTTTTACAGCTAACATTCACTAAGTGCTCTTTTCATACGGCTCGGAATAGCTATGCATTTATTTTAAGGAGAAAATAAAAATGACATGGCTGGCTGATTTTTTAAAACCAACCACCATATCCACAATTCTTGTTGCACTGCTGTTATGAATGCGCAGCAGATGGCACGTGTGCTATACGCGTGCCCTGTTGAGCAATGCACATATTATGTCATGCAGAAAATAACAGGATATGCTACTAAAGGACTACTTAGATAATCATCAATTGAAGAAAATTCATTTCAAAGAATATTGGATGAGTGGAGTGTGGAATTGGATGTACCCTGTTTGGTACGTTCTCTTTACTAAAGAAATATTGAGAATTTATATGCAAAGTCGGAATAAGAGTAAATTTATGTATAAATCATCTTACTTGATTATAGATATATTCAGAAAAAAGCCAATACTCTTGAAATATTCTAGTTTAGATTAATTTTTCACTAACTTCAAAAGGAGAGTAGGTTATCAGTTTGACCCGCGTTTTTTTTTTTTGCTTTTTCTTTTGTATTTTCATGCTTAACTTTTGAACAGCGATAGGTAGAAGTGTCCTGTTTTCAGCAAAATATACCATTTACTTTCTGTTAGGTTTCAAGTGAAGGACATGAACATCAAAGAATGGTAAAGTTTCTTAACAATTAAACAAAAAAATGTCACCCCAAATTTTTAGCATAACTAATCGGCAGCGCATATGGGAATTTTGATCGTAGACGTTTCAAACAAAGAACAATATATTGGACTGAAGGGCAAGATCAAGACATATTTAACATGCAAACGTATATTGTACTGAAACGCGGAAAATTGCAAGGAAACCATGAATTTGGAGTGGCTTTCATTATTGATAGTGCACTTAAACAAATTACCACCAATATCAAGCCCGTTAACGAAAGGCTCTGTGCGACTTGTATCATGTCCAAACTCTTCTATGTCCGGCTTATCAACTATAACGTGCCCACAAAAAACAAGGGAGAGGCAATCAAGGACCAATTTTGCAGCATCCTGAACGAACTGTCGATGTGCTGCCGTCGAATGATATTAAAACTGTTTTGGATGATTTTAATCTGAAAATTGGTCAAGAACAATCGGAGGATACAGCCTCAATGCAGAGACCAGCAAAAATGAGCAGTGGCTTATAGACTTTGCCACTAGTATAGGCTTCACAGTAAACTCCACATGCTTTCCATATTGAAACATCAATAAGAGAACGCGGGCATCGCCAGACGGTGGCACATTCAACCAGATCGACCATGCTCTCATACAAAAACGAGCCACCACCAGCATTCTCGACACGCGTTCATTCCACGGCACTAGCTGTGATTCGGACCACTACCTTATAAGGGTTAAGTTCCAATGCCGCATCACCTAGAGCTGTGAGCGTGCCAAATGATAGCTCAATGGCTTCCACAAACATGTTGGTACCGGAAAATCGTATCAACATATCCCCGTAGGCAAGAGAAAGTAATGATGACATCGAAACTATGTGGAGGGCAGTAAGAGATGCAGTAACAGAAGCAGCCGAAGAGGTCTTGGGGTAGTAGCCAAAGAAAAGTAGGAGTAACAAGATCCAACAGACAAACAAATGCATGACCCTACATGCTGTCAGACTGGTGTATGCTTCCATTAAACAAATAATGAATGGCTTCAATCCACAAAAACATCTTTGAAAAAATGTACAATTAGCAAACAGAAGCGACCCACTCAAAATTAAAAACAGATGGCTGCAATATTTAGAGAAGCTATTCACAGCATCCCCAACACCGACTGAAACTGTGAACATTCCAGAAGTAAAGCAAGACGTCCCAGTCTCACCACCAACCAGGCAGAAAGTTTAGGCAGCTGTTTGGGACCTCAGAAAAAATAAGGTTCCTGGAATAGATGGTATAACGATAGAACTATTCTGAAGCGGGGGTCTAGAATTAAATAACCTCCTGCATCGACTAATATGCAGAATAAGGTCCAAAGAGCAGTTACCAGAGCACCAGCGGAAAAGTATTTTATGTCACTTTACTGTGCACATCTTATGAGGCGCTCTCCAAAACCATATAGAAAATAAATTAAAACCGTACTATGAAAGTATTATAGGAGAGTATCAGGAAGGCCTTTGAAGGGGGTGATCTACAATAGACCAAACATTCTCAGTTAAGCAGGGGCTCGAAAAATGCTGGAACTATAAAATCGATGTGCATGAACTCTTTATAGACTTCAAGCATACATAAAACAGTGTCTACAAAATCATGCTCAACTTTAGCGTCCCAACAAAACTAGTCTGCATGACCAAGGTCACGATGCTAAACACAGAGCCCCAGGTCAAGATAAATGGTGAATTAACGCACAGCTATATAACGGAATCAGGCTTAAAACAAAGGAATGGACTTGCCTCAATACTCTTTAATATCGTTTGGAGCACGTCATCAAGAAGACATTGACTGAAACCTCAGGTACACTAATGTTCAAGTCCACACAATTGAAAGCATATGTCACGTTTAATCCTAGATATAAGGCGAGCATTTATGAGCGTAGAATCTAAAGCATAACAGATAGGAAATTTAAGCAAGTAAGGTAGACAAATCTACGCTTATGTCAAAAGCGTCTTGTATTTAACCTACAATATCTGGATGAATAGAATAATTTAATACAAGAAAAACTTTTATGACATGCGCAACAAATATATTCTTGCTTTAAAAGAACTTCATTTTAACCAGCCAACATCTAAATGGTTTTAGTAACAATTTAGATGTTGGCTGGTTAAACTGACCTGAATCTTAATTGCATTTTTGTTATTTATCTTATCTGAAAATTTAGAGGAGATTCAATCAAGAGTGTAGTTTCTGGTTCGATGGAAAGCTCATGTAGAGGAAAAATCGTATATGATTGTTGCAATCGGAGGAAATTCAAATGGCTTTAACGTCGGTAAATTTCATTGAAACTTATGTTACCAATCATACACAACACTCCTGTGCGATTCATACCGAAACCAATACCAACCAATATGTGTGTACCATTGTGAACTGGGAGGGAGACGTTTTGTTCAGAGTCGGGAGTTGGTCGTTGTCCGTCGTCATGTTAAGATCGTTTATAATAAATAAAAGTAATAATTAAACGTAAAGGAATCGGTTATTTCATATTAACTCGTTTGGTGGCCATTATTCCTCTCTGACCATCCTTACAGAATTACAAATGGGATACGAAACCGTAAAATTCCAACCGAGAAAATCGAATCGTTTACAGTTAAGCAGCTACGCGCCATGCTGCAATCTAGAAATCGTTCCCCCGGAGGAACAAAAGCCGAACTAATAAACCGTGCCCCAGAAGATGTGGGCTCAGACGAAATCGAATTGGATGATATTCCAACCGATGTGATGCCACCAGTGTTGCGTAGTGAATTTAACGAACCTAAAAACGAAAGTGCCACGGTTGCATTGTTAAAAGAATTTGTCGCAGCATTGTCCAACCATCCGACCGCCACCGCAGATACAACCACCGCAGAATGTCGGATCAACTCCAACGTAGTAGCCAATTGCAACTGAACCGTCGATCCACTCGCACTGCCACCGCTACATGCAACAGAACCGACTTTCTTTGCCACCGTTGGGTGCGTCAAACGATATAAAAACGCCACCTTTACACCCGTCCATTGCCTGGACGCCACCGAATCTGATAGCGCAGTCAACCAAAGTAACATATTCCGCCGCTGCACAAAATATCACGATGCCGTTAGAAACCGTACCAACTCTTCATATAGCCGACCATTCAGCGTCAATACCGACAATATTGGACATACAGTAACAATTCGTGAAGTGAGCGACATACTAACGGAATTCGATCCACTGCCAGAACTATCACTGACATCCAAACAATTCTCGACGCGTATTCATATGCTGCAACACACGCTCGGATGGGAGGATGACACGATTTTTTTGCTGTGCCATCAAAATTGAGGAACACAGCTCCAGTATGGTTCGATAGCCATCCAAAACCACACACATCACAGAGATCTCTCGCAGCCGATCTCGAGAGAGATTTTCCCAACGACATCCACAAAAGGATAATACATTCAAAACAAATCGTCATGTACAGGTGAATCGTTCGAAACATTCTTGTATCGTATGTGTGCAATCAAGCGACGTGGTAGTGATAGTGAGAGAGCCACAAACGATATATTCGAACAAATATCCGACTCCTCACCCAACAAAATTCCATCGCGTGTGTAGACATAACGAGGATCACAGAGCTCCTCACCGCGATGCAAAGCGATATGTCCAACGCGCATCAGCAGCTGCAGGACCAACGCGAAGATGACACAACAAAACCACGAGAGAACGAGTCGAACAATAAGTGACACTATTGAAAGAATGTCACCAATACAACAAAGCCAGCTCTGAATGACGAAAACGAAAGAATATAGTGTGTTACGATTGCTGGGGTAGTGGATACGTCTCAATCAATTGTCAACAACCGCGATGTAGAGAACGATGCGCGACGCGCTCTTGCACTACACATTCAACCACCCAATACCCCGACAAACAGAAACCAGCAAATATCCGTTGACGAAAAATCGACACTAATTGCAGGAAATCATTTCTTTACAACGATAGACCTAACGGCCAGATATTATCAAGTTCCGCTGGAAGAATCCTCAAAGAAATACACCGCGTTCATCACCAATGACGGTCTATATAAATTTAACGTGATGCCCTTTGGTCTCGTCAACGCGACATCCATGTTCCACAGGGCTATGTTGTAAATAATGAAAAGATTGATGCCCGGCGAAGTAGTTCCAAACGCACAGTCGAAGAAGGTTTGCAACGACTCCGCTCCTTTATCGAATTATTTCAAGAAGCCGGAATGACACTACGATTATCGAAATGCATCTTCTTCAACAAGGAAACATCGTTCTTATCTCATCGAATCGTTGAAGAGCTCATGAATCCCGGACTCGAGAAAACATCCGCCATTGAATCATACGCGACAGCAAATAATGCGAGCGATATCCGAAAATTTCTCGGCCTAATGGGGGTTTTCCGCAATTTTATACGAAACTTCGCTATGGTTGCTCAACCGATATCAAATCTCCCGATAATGAAGGAAAATCTGACTTTCTCCTGGGACACCGATTTGGAAAACACTTTCCGTCATCTGAAGCGCTTATTATGCGAGGAACCGGTACTCACGTTATACGATCCCAACCGAAACCACAAGGTGTGCACTGGCGCAAGCTCCACGAGACTCGCTGCAATCCTCATGCAGGAAACCGAGACCGGAACCTGGAAGCCGGCGTCCATCTTCAGACGAATCTGCAACGACGCCGAATAGAAATTCCAAAACTATGAACTAGAGACACTGGCCATCGTCGAAGCTCTCGACCGTTTTCGCCTGTAATTGTTGGGAAAACGATTTGGCATAGTTACCGACTGTTCAGCCGTAAGCACCTTAAAAGCGATGAAGCCATTGACACCACAAATAGCCAGATGGCTTTTACAACTACACGAGTATGATAACAAGATAGTGCATTATCCAGGCAACACTATACCACACGTAGATGCACTTAGCCAAGCACTCGTCCAGAACGTGACATGTGCCACTGATGTCTCCAAAACCATCATGCGAATCGATGCCAAGCATACAAGCCACAATAATTGCAATGACAGGCACCAAGCAACCGACGCCGTGCAATCTGAAACAGCTGAAAACGACCGTATGGCCGTAATAACCATATCGAAGACATGAAGGTTGCCGCCCGTTCGTCACGCGCGAAAGGTCAGGTCAAGCGAGTCAATCGCAATATACTCAACTTTCTCCAAACATCAACGAACGATCGACACAAATGGGACCAAACGTTGAGGGACGTGCAATGGAGCATGAACCCGATGAAAAGTTTGACCCCCAAGTTCAGTCCGAACGAAATCGTCTTCGACTTTCCTTTGAGGGACGTGATCCACAATCAACTGTTGCTGGTTCTCAACAACGACCCATCAATCCAGCGTGAGGAATCAATCATCGATCGAACAAAAGCGAACCAAAGCCGTACGCAACATCATGAACGAGCGAAACAAATGGAAAATCCGATTCGATGAACGACACAAGCCACATTGGACATACCGGCCTGGCGATTTAATATTAATCGAAAACACTCTAGCACCACGGAATCGCAAAAATTGGAGCTGAGGTACCGTGGACCCTACTGGGCCAATACGGCCTTACGATTTGACCAGCATGCGGTGGAAGCATTTCCGAAGGACGATCAACCGTTCAGATTCTCATCGGTTTATTCAAGCGACAAGTTAAGGCCATGGTGCAGCACATGCCCAGAACTGTATGAGGCGGAAGATGATGGCACAGAGCTCGGGTTGAGCTCAAGTCAAAATTAGCCGAGCTGTCACCGATCATACGCGACACTCCGATGCGAGTCGCACCAATATCAACCAATATGTGTGTAAAATTGTGAACTGGCAGGGAGACGTTTTGTTCGGAGTCGTGGTCCGTCGTCATGCTAAGATCGTTTATAATTAATAAAAGTAATAATTAAACTTAAAGGAATCGTTTATTTGATATTAACTCGTTTGGTAGCCATTATTCTCCTCTTACTATCCTGACAATTATAGAATAAAATGTTATTTTAAGGAACAACTTAAATGGCTGATTTCATCCAATTTGATGATGCTAATCCAGTTTTACTGACGAAAATGTCAAAGCCTACTACTATTAGCCAAGTTCAATGAATTTTAGCTTCTATGTGATTTGTTATCGGATCTAGTTCCATGATCTTCAGGGCTTTTTGAAAGAAATTTCGCAAAAGCTTTCTTGTTTCCCATCCTATCTATCCGTCTGTCCACCTGTCCATCTGCCCGTTCGTCCATCTATCTATCCGTGCGTCACGAGAAATTCCTTCAAAAACTATTGAACTTACAAAGCTTAAACTGAATAAAGTCAAAAGTGATGATCTTTTAAAAGACTAGGTCTTATCAAATATATCAAATTTTTTTAAGAGAGTCCTCCCTTATAACGAAGTGGTCCTTAACAAATTTTTTCATCAAATTTACTCGAGTAGGGTATCAAATTAAAGGTTTTAGCACTTTCAAAATCTGAAAAATAAGTTATTTGTTGCATTAGGAGTCCAGGGCGGGCAAAACTCATGAACAATCTTTGTCTCCCCTCTCCTCGGGATTAGACACTTTTGAGCTGAAAATCTGAAATGGGTCTTCATGAGTCCAAAGGCAATAAATACCTCAGAAATCAAAATTCACTCAACAATGTTAATAATAGTATGGTTTGTAAATATTACCATAGCCCCAAAAATCGAAACGGTGCCCTTAAACTTCTCAAAGTTTTACATTATGTAAGCTGATATAAAACTCTTATACCTACAAAATTTCATGGAAATCAAACCATAATCAAGTGAGTTACCGCCATTTTAACTGTATGGAATTACAAAAACAATAACATATGATGATAGTTAATATATATTTCAAATTAACCAAGGCACTGTTATTTTCTTCGGATTTTCATGAAAATTTAAGGAAACGTGTTTTATTTGCATATGTTTAATGAGCCGAGCATTCAGAAAAATTATTTAATATAGAACAAAATCGCAGCTATTATGTATGAGGGTCATTCAACAAGTACTTAGCCTTACCGCCCGATGGTGCTGCTATTACAAAAGAGTTTTACCATCGTGCAGTACATTCTTTTAGCAGCCTACTGTCAAAGTTTCAGTCAATTCCCTTCATAAGTTTTGTTTTGATAGCCTTTGGAAGCGAGCGTGTCGGTCGGTTGTACAAAATGGAAACATGGTTGTACAAAAATGGAAAAAGAACAATATCGTTCAGTGATTAGATTCTTGTTTTTGGAAGGGAAAACGCGCAGCGAAATCAAAGATTGCTTGGATGCTGTGTACGGGGACTCTTTTCCTTCGATGGCGACCGTCAAGAATTGGTTCAACGAGCTTGTTCGTGGCCGCACGTCGGTTTTTGATGAGCCACGCCCAGGTGCCCCAAAAATGGCTGCTACGGAGGAAAACGTTAAAAAAATCCACGATCTCGTGTTGGCAGATCGTCGATTGAAGGTTCGCGAGATAGTTGAGACTGTGGGCATCGTAGAAGGAACGGTGCATCACATTCTACACAAAGAACTGGGCATGAGAAAGCTGTCGGCGCGATGGGGGCGGTGTTTGCTCACACCGGAGAACAAACGCAACCGTGAGACCACATCGGTGACGTGTTTGGCGCTGTTATAGCGCAATCTGGCGGAGTGCTTGCGTGGTTTCGTGACCGTCGACAAAACGTGGATATACTGGTACACACTAGAGATCAAGGAACAGTCGAAACAGTGAACTTCACCCGGTGAACATGCTTCGAAGAAGGCGAAGACTATTTGATCGGCCGGAAAGGTGATGGCCACCATTTTCTGGGATTCACAAGGTGTGATCCACATCGATTACCTCAAGAAGGGTTAAACAATCACGGGGCGCTACTATGCAGACTTATTGGGCCGATTTGACGTCGACTTGAAGAAAAAGCGGCCCCGCTTGGCAAAGAAAAAGTGCTGTTCCACCACGACAACGCGCCGGCTCACACCTTCGCTGTCGCCATGGGCAAATTGGTCGAATTGCGCTACGAATTGCTGCCCTATCCACCGTACTCTCCAGATTTGGCACCCTGTGACTACTTTTTGTTTCCAATCCTGAAAAATCACTCGCCAGGAATAGATTTGGGTCGAATGAGGAGGTCATCGCCGCCACGGAGGCCTATTATGCAGCCGTCGAGAAAATGTGTTTTTTGGATGGGTTAAAAAGTTAGAGCATCGCTGAGCCAAGTGTATCGAGCTTGAAGGAGATTATGTAGAAAAATAAATTGCCACCTTTCCAAAATTTCGGCTTTTCTTCTATAGGCTAAGTACTTGTTGAATGACCCTCGTATTTATAAACGAAACACTGCATTCTTTGCATAGATTTGAACGATTTCTTAAACAAGTATTGGGAAATCATCGATTCATGGCACCAGAAATTTTTTTTTCGAATCCTAGAATGGTTACGAAGCCCTTCTGTTAGGAGCTCTCTTCTGCCTCCTCAAATCGTTCCACCTATGAGTATTAATTGTAGGTACTCATCTTCAGTCATTCATTAAATTGAATCAAGTTTTAGAAGCAAGTACCTTATAGTTGAAGTTTTGGGAAAAATAACTCAAAATTATTCAATTTTCTCATTTAAAACAGCCACATTTCTGTTTTACGATTAGTTATACCAGTAGCTGGACCAATTCTCAAAGAAATTCATAATACCTATCATTCCTGAAATTTTCATGCAAATCCTAGCAAAGCTGTAGTATCTGAGTCGGTAAAAAGCGCATATTGTTCCATAGCTATATGTTTCCATAGTAATGCGGCGCATATTGTTCCATAGTAATACAGGAAAATTCAAATCGCTTTAACTTCATTAAATACCATTGGATCTTTATGAAACTTTCAGGACAGATTAATTATATAAATAGTCATCTGTGTACTGAATTTCATTAAATTTAAGGGCACTGTTAAGATTTTATTCAAGATAACATAAAATCGATAAATCATACTATTATTAACAACGTTGAGTGAATTTTGACTTATCATGTATTTGTTGTTGTTGTACTCATAAAGGCCTATATTCATGATTTTTTTCAGATTTTTCGGGTCAAAGGTGGGGGGAAACACAAAATTTTCGTACATTTCCCCTTCCCCTGCACCCGTCGAAGCAAAATTTGTCATTTTAAGACCTATTTTGAAAAATTCTCATTGAGACCTTTCATTTGATACCCATATTGCCTACATGCAATGAAAAATTTTTTTTCAGCGGCAACTCTCGTATATGGGGAGACCCCTCTTAAAGACTTTATAAATTTCTTTTCGTGTTGAAACTTTGAAGAGGGCGTCATTTCGCACCTACTTACAAAATCTTATGTTTCTAGCTTATGTAGTTTGCGAGAAAACGAGGTGTGACACACGGACGGATGGATGGACGGACGGACAGACAGGACGCGATTTTAGTAGGGCATTGTAAAATGATTTTACAATACCCTAAAAAGGTTCGATTGAATTTGCTATTTGGTATGACACGCATAAAGAAAATTGTTCTGCAAACCATCGAGTAGTGCGGGTAAAATGGAAGAGGATGAAGGCGTCGAGATGTTTTTATGCTTCATCGAACAATTCAATTTACGTTATGGCTACCATATTGGCAATGTTGACTCAAAAACTTTTAAAATGCAGTTAGATGGTAGTTCGTATGGTAAAAACTTTAATGGGAAAAAGTAAGAATGCGTAGTGCATGTAAAAAATAGGCTATACCTACAAGTGAGGAGTTAAGGTTAAAAACGCACTTGTTCAAAAGAAAAAAGCTCTTTAGGAGGCAGAAAAAAGCCAATCAAGACGGTACAGCCCAAACAAAAGTTGCACCCAAAAACAAATGACCCTAAAACCGCTTCTTTGACCCTCAAGTTGCTTCAAATTTATCGGCTTATTATGGATTTGCTATCATTCGAAATAAAAATTCAAACCAAGATATGCGTAACAAAGCTCAAATTTACAAACTAATGACAATTTTTGGACTACTTTTTTTGAACCGACACCATTTTTTTTTTTTTTTCACAAAAAGAAAACTGTTTTTATTGGTTAACACGATAGCCAGTGACATAAAAAAATAAAATACTATATCTAATTGTTTTATTTTAGGCAAGTCCTCCAGTTGGCACCGTTTTTTAATCATTTTTTTTGTGTTTATATATATATATATATATATATATATATATATATATATATATATATATATATATATATATATATATATATATATATATATATATATATATATATATATATATGGTCCTTCAACAAGTTCAAACGCGAGAGAACGATAAGAAAAGTATTTATTATTTACAGATTATTAAATGGTTACTATATAATCGATACACGCTAGGATAAAAATTAATTCGAATGTCGTTTTGATGTCTGGTTGTCGTTTCGATGTCGTTCCTACGATCGCTCTAGGTGAAGTGATTAGCGTCTCGTCGACGCGATAACAAAAATTCCTAACTCCGTGCATGCATTCGTACCACATTTGCTGAGCATGCACACGCGCAGCGATAACAAGATTCCCAACTCCGTGCTTGCATCCATATCACATTTGCTGAGCATGCAAATGTATCAAATGATTGTTTCGACGCGATACAATCTCCGTCAGAGCGTTCCTCATCGCAGCACAATCGCTGACCACGCACAAGCGCAACCAGCAGACATGCTGAGTGGATCTTTGGTCATGTAACCCATATCGTATGATTATCGCGGTGGCTGAAGCATCGGGACAATGTTGCACACTACTGTTGCATGCATGCAATGCATGCGTTGTGTTGTCGCCACACTACTCCCCTCGCAGTGGCTTGGCCACGATACTTTATTGGAAGCGTACGGGTGGCCGGATCCTACGTCCACTGCGGGTGGTTGTTGTTGGTTCGCTAATGAGGGGCCTCGCCTTTGAAGTAGGTTCTGGCGTGAGGAATGCGGGTTTGAGCCTGTCGATCGAAATTGAGGCGGGGTGTCCATTAATGTCGATGCGGAAATACTTGTCCTTTCTACTTAGGACCGGGTATGGGCCGTCGTATGGTGGTGTGAGCGATGATTTTACCTTGTCGTTGCGTACAAGGACGTGTGAGCTGCTGCCTAGCGTTCGGTGTATGAAAGTTTGGGTGGTGGTGTGGTGTGCCGTGTCTCGAGGTCGCAGTTTCGTCATGCGTGACCTGAGATCACGCAAGAAGTCTGTTTCGTTGGTTTTGGACTGCGATGCGGTGAAGAACTCCCCCGGAAGCCGTAGGCTGGTGCCGTAGACCATGTCTGCGGGTGTGGCGTTAATATCCTCCTTTAATGCGGCGCGCAGTCCTAGGAGCACGAGAGGTAGCACCTTCGTCCATTCGGCTGTATCGTAGCAGCGGATGGCGGCCTTGACTGTGCGATGCCATCTCTCAATGATCCCGTTGGCGGCAGGATGGTATGGGGTCGTCCGCAGGTGGTTGATTCCCAGAATACGGGTCAGCTCGGCGAAGATTTGGCTCTCGAACTGGCGTCCCAGGTCGGTAGTTACTCTTGCCGGCACTCCGAAGCGGCTTATCCATGCATTGATAAGTGCCTCGGCGACTGTTGTTGCGGTGATATTCTGGAGCGGAACGGCTTCTGGCCAACGTGTGAACCTGTCAATGATGGTTAGGCAATAACGGTAACCATCGTTCGGTGATAGTGGTCCGATGAGGTCGATGTTAATATGCTCGAACCTGGTGTCCGGCTGGGTGTATCGTTGGAGCGGTGACTTGACGTGACGTCCGATCTTGTTGCGCTGGCAGGCCGTGCAGCTTCGTACGAAATCATTAATCTCCTTATTCATGGCCGGCCAGAAGAAGCGGTCGGTGATGAGTCGTCTAGTCGCTCGTATGCCTGGGTGTGCTAGGCCATGCATCGTCTGCATGACTGTTTGCCTAAGCTGTTGCGGTACGTAGGGTCGAACCTTGTTTTCGGTGACTATGCAGTGGAGTGGCGTGTCGGAAGTAGCAAGCTCCTGCTTCTTCCACTTGAGTTTGTCCGTCTGGTCCTCCAGCAAAGCCTTGAGCTGTGGATCGGTTTGTTGAGCTGAAGCGAGAGAAAGGATGTCGGTCGTTGAAACTGTACTCACCCGAGACAAGTAATCCGCGACGGAGTTATTCCGGCCCGGAATGTGGCGGATGTCGACTGTGAACTGGGAGATAAAATTCAGCTGACGTTGTTGCCTCGGTGATGCTTTCTCCGGTCGTTGCTGGAACGCAAACTGTAATGGCTTGTGGTCGGAGAAGACTGTGAAGATTCTGCCCTCCAACATGTATCGGAAGTGCTTGATGGCTTCGTGAATCGCTAGCAACTCTCGGTCGTAGGTGCTGTAGCGTCGCTGGGTGTCGTTCAGCTTGCGTGAGAAAAATCCCAGAGGCTCTGTTCCAGTGCTCGTTGTCTGGTGCAGGACAGCTCCGAGTCCATCGTCCGATGCGTCCACTGTTAGGGACCATGTGGCTGTTGGATCAGGATGAGCGAGTGACGGAACCTTGGTTAGTTCCGACTTGCACCTCTCGAATGCTGCCGATGCCTCGTCGGTCCATTGAAGCTCCGTTTTGTCGCGTTTTCTGTTTCCCTCTATCAGCTGTTGGAGCGGGCGTTGGGTTTGAGCGGCATGCGGTAGGAACCTCCTGTAGAAGTTAATCATTCCTAAGAATGACTTTAGCTGCAGTGCTGTCCTGGGCTTCGGAATAGCGGATATGCCTTGCGTCTTCTCAGGCAAAGGTTTCAATCCGTCAGTTGAAATCGTGTGCCCCAAAAATTGAATCTCGTCCTGTCCAAATTGGCACTTATCCTTGTTGATTGCAAGTCCGTATTGGCGTAGACGGCTCAGCACCTGCGACACATGCTGTTGGTGTATCTGCGGGTCCGGTGAAAACACCAATATGTCGTCTATGTAGACGAATACATTACTGAGTCCCCTTAGCACCTCGTGCATGAAGCGTTGGAAGGTCTGGCCCGCGTTGCATAGGCCAAAGGTCATGTAGATGAACTCATACAATCCAAATGGCGTGATAATCGCCGTCTTCGGGACATCACTCGGCTCGACTGGAATCTGATGAAACGCCTTCTGTAGATCGATCACAGTAAAGACCTTCATCCCGTGCAAGGCAGCAGTGCAGTCCTGCAGGAATCCGATTGGATATCGGTCCGGAACGGTGCATGCGTTGAGGGCCCGGTAGTCTCCGCATGGACGCCAGTCTCCGTTGGCTTTACGTACCATATGAAGAGGACTGCTCCATGCACTCTTGGATGGTCGACAGATTCCCAGTTGTATCATGTTGTCGAACTCGGCTTTCGCAGCGGCGAGTTTGTCGGGAGGAAGTCGGCGTGCCTTCGCGTTGACTGGAGGGCCTTTTGTCACAATGTGATGCGTCGTCGTGCACTTAACGTTGCGGCGAGGTGCTGTTGATGTGACTTCGGGATAGTCTGCCAGGATTGCAGCGTATTCACTGGCGATTGTCGCGGATGTCGATGGTTGTATCAGTGGTTGGTTCGTTGGTGTGGCCTTCACCTCAGCTGCGTTCGCAATTTGTCGCTCGATGAGCTTTCGTCCTCTGATGTCCACGAGTAGTCCATGATGCTCGAGCAGATCAGCTCCGATGATTGGGGAGCTGACGTCCGCTATGATAAAAGTCCACGTAACGGGCCTCGGAAGGCCGAGATTTAAAGTCAGCTTCCTCTTCCCGTAGGTGCGAATAGCAGAACCGTTAGCAGCTAATAAGCGGGTGCCAGATTCTGGGTTACTTCGATCTCGGATGGTAGGTGGAATCACGGATACGTCTGCGCCGGTGTCGATCAAAAGCGCGCCAGTGCCATTGTTATCGCGGATGTATAAGTGATGTACTGATCGCGCGCCGGCCAGTTTTTGCGGAGAGGACGGTTTTAGTTTTTTTGCTGTTTGCCGAACTTGCATGGCGGTCGGCATTTCGTGGCGTCTGATCCGTAATGGGCGTGGTACCAGCAAGCTTCGGTTGGAGGTTTGGGCGACTGTGGGCGTGATTGCGATGGTAATCGTGGTTTCCCTGAATTACCGGCACATGGGCACGTGCACTCGGTCCTTTGTGAAATGCTCCTGTGGTCTTTGTCGATTCGGCGTGCCAGCCTCACAACTTCCGCCGTCAGTTTGGAGAGCTCTGATAGGATTCTCGTTGTTGGCAGAGTGGCTTCCGCAGAGTCGTGATTCGAGATTGATCCGATGGTGTAAGGCTTGGACCCTTTCGTCACTTCGTGGACCCTATCGGCAATCGTTGCTAGATTCTGCAGCGAGGCGTCGTTTGCTGACGGAATGCTGCGTAACGTGATGTCCAGTCTATTAAGCCACATCTGTTTTAGCGTCTCCTCCGAAATGCTGTCAGCGGCGAGAGTTCGCATTTGGTTCAGCAGCTGTGATGGTCGCTGATCGCCCAATTCGACCTCCGACAACAGTTTCTGAATACGCTGCTGGGCGGACTCCGCGAAGGCTCTAATAATCTCTCGCTTGAGGTTGTCGTACTTTCCTTCCGCTGGTGGCTTGGACACGGCACTCCGCACTTGCTTTACGACTCTGATGTCTAGGCTGGCGACGATCAGCTGGAAGCGCGTTGTGTCTCCCGTTATGCGGCTCGCCCCAAAGTACGCCTCGATTTGCTCGAACCAAAGTTCGACGTCCTCCTCCCAGAACGGCGGAATCCGGAAGGTGGCATTTTTCACACCGCTTATCTCGCCGGCTTCGGGGTCCGCTCCATCGTGCGTGGCTGCCGGGATGTTGTTCTTGTCTTCGTTCGACATTTTAACTGTTATGGTCGAGGTTGGGAGGTATTCGCTTGCGCGCGCCGCTTTACGCCGCGGACGTGGTCCCTGTACAATATGTACACTAGGGACGCGATGTTTACGATGAGCACGCACAATAGTGTCACCTCAAGACGGTCACTTTGCACCGCGAGCGCCGAATTTATCACTAAGGTGTTCGTAACTTCACCCGTCACCTCTTTCACCGGTTTATTTCCCATTCACGCTGACGTGGGAAAACGAGCACTACACACGTGAGATTGGCAGTTCTGTAGCGTCGGGCGCTATGTTCCACTCGCGGGAGGCAGGATCGCCAGTTATGGTCCTTCAACAAGTTCAAACGCGAGAGAACGATAAGAAAAGTATTTATTATTTACAGATTATTAAATGGTTACTATATAATCGATACACGCTAGGATAAAAATTAATTCGAATGTCGTTTTGATGTCTGGTTGTCGTTTCAATGTCGTTCCTACGATCGCTCTAGGTGAAGTGATTAGCGTCTCGTCGACGCGATAACAAAAATTCCTAACTCCGTGCATGCATTCGTACCACATTTGCTGAGCATGCACACGCGCAGCGATAACAAGATTCCCAACTCCGTGCTTGCATCCATATCACATTTGCTGAGCATGCAAATGTATCAAATGATTGTATCGACGCGATACAATCTCCGTCAGAGCGTTCCTCATCGCAGCACAATCGCTGACCACGCACAAGCGCAACCAGCAGACATGCTGAGTGGATCTTTGGTCATGTAACCTATATCGTATGATTATCGCGGTGGCTGAAGCATCGGGACAATGTTGCACACTACTGTTGCATGCATGCAATGCATGCGTTGTGTTGTCGCCACATATACATATATGTTTATATTTATATATGTATATATCTGCATATATATTAATTAAAAAAATTCTTTATTATCTTTAAGTATTTATTTATTGAATGAATTATACAGGGTTTTCCAATAAGAGGTGTTAGTTTGATATTAGAAGAAAAATGTCATTTTTTACCACAAATTATCAAATGTTTATGTCATTATAAAGAAAAACATATACCGTTATTAGTAAAAACTAGCATCAGGCAAATAACTTCCACGACCACGCTTACAGGACCATATCCTTTTCATAAAATTTTCCATGACCAAATCGCAAAGTGGCTGGCCTATGTCCTCGATAGCCTCACGAATTCCATCTTTGAGGTCTTGAATCGATGCAAGGCTGTTGACGTAGACCTTTTCTTTCAAGTGACCCCAAAGGAAGAATTCGCTAAGTGTTAAATCACAAGATCTCGGTGGCCAATTGTGATCACCTCTTCGAGAGATAACACGGTCCGGAAACTTTTCCCGTAAAAGATCAATGGTTTCGTTGCTTGTGTGGCATGTAGTGCCGTCTCGTTAAAAATAAACGTTGTCCAGATCAATACCATCCAATTCCGGCCACAAAAAATCATTAATCATCTCTCGATAGCGCAATCCATTCACTGAAACTGTTGCTCCAGCCTCATTTCGAAAAAGTAAGGTCCAATGATTCCGCCAGACTATAAACTGCAAAAAATAGTCACACGATGAGGGTAGAGAGGCTTTTAAACAATAACTCTTGGGTTTCCCGAGCCCCAGATGCGACAATTTTGCCGAGGTGGAATTCCGGATCATTTTCATGCATTTCAAGGACCCAATCAGCAAAGACACGACGTTGTTGAAGATCGACTGGCTTGAATTCTTGTGTTAACTGAACTTTATCAACCTTAAGACCCAAATTTTTGTGCAAAATATGCTGTAGTGACGTTTGTGGAATGCCTAATTCCAAAGAACGACGGGAAATGAACAAACCTGGTGTAATGATTTTCTACTTTCAGATCGAACGCGGAACCGACCTCTCATCGGTTCTAGACGTTAAGTCTGAGAAGTGCCAACGGATGGTACCAACAGGTCAACCAATCCGTGCACCGTAACCCATTCACGCGGTGACTGCTTGTCGGCCAGCTAGTTCGGAGAGGATTTCGGTCGCGGGTCTCCGAATGGATTACGCTCAATTACAATATTTCAGTCACCTGAACTTGCCCGTTTTCCAAACGCGTCAACAATTACTCATCCAGAACGAGAAACCTACATTACGTTAATTCTGGATGTGATATACCTTTCCTTTCCAGTGATCGACTCCTCCAACGGGAAAAGAGAGTGCGTGGTAATCAGCCGAAGAAAGGATGCTTTCGGTCGATTTACGAAATTTATCCCCTAAACCCACATACATTACAAAAAAAAACCGTCTCTAAACTACGTTAAAGTGACTCGACGAGACAAGTGGTAGAGCTACCGTAACGATTTTAGTACGCGGTCAAAATTCCCGACGCGTGGAAGCATTCCGGGCTTCGCAACTCCAGCATACGCCACCGAACGTTGAACCGATACCACTCGTCTAACACGCATAAGAAATAGTTAGAATCCTTCCGCGACATAAAGGCAAGGTAGCCTTCTATTTTCTTGAGAGTCCATGCTGATAGGTAAACCCATCAGACTGGCAGTTCCATCAAGAAAATAGAAGGTCCTTACAGGGGTTAGCCTAGGACAACACATCGGAGGGATTCTGTCGCGAGAAAAAAAAATCAAACAAAGGAGAGCGGAAGCTACAACTCACGTGAAGCGACTCCTAATGTGTATCACACAACTCCACTGCTCCTGATAGTGGGACTCGAGTACCAAAGTACCTTACATCCTCCGTAAAGGACCAACTCGTCAGAAGACGCGAAGTTCTTTCCCCCTTAGGATGTTTTTGGCCCCACATTGGGCGCCATTTGTAATGTTTTTCTCTTTTCAGATCGAACGCGGAACCGACCTCTCATCGGTTCTAGACGTTAAGTCTGAGTAGTGCCAACGGATGGTACCAACAGGTCAACCAATCCGTGCACCGTAGCCCATTCACGCGGTGACTGCTTGTCGGCCAGCTAGTTCGGAGAGGATTTCGGTCGCGGGTCTCCGAATGGATTACGCTCAATTACAATATTTCAGTCACCTGAACTTGCCCGTTTTCCAAACGCGTCAACAATATCACATCCAGAATTAACGTAATGCAGGTTTCTCGTTCTGGATGAGTTATTGTTGACGCGTTTGGAAAACGGGCAAGTTCAGGTGACTGAAATATTGTAATTGAGCGTAATCCATTCGGAGACCCGCGACCGAAATCCTCTCCGAACTAGCTGGCCGACAAGCAGTCACCGCGTGAATGGGTTACGGTGCACGGATTGGTTGACCTGTTGGTACCATCCGTTGGCACTTCTCAGACTTAACGTCTAGAACCGATGAGAGGTCGGTTCCGCGTTCGATCTGAAAGTAGAAAATCATTACAAATGATTTGTAATGTTTTTCTCTTTTCAGATCGAACGCGGAACCGACCTCTCATCGGTTCTAGACGTTAAGTCTGAGAAGTGCCAACGGATGGTACCAACAGGTCAACCAATCCGTGCACCGTAACCCATTCACGCGGTGACTGCTTGTCGGCCAGCTAGTTCGGAGAGGATTTCGGTCGCGGGTCTCCGAAGGGATTACGCTCAATTACAATATTTCAGTCACCTGAACTTGCCCGTTTTCCAAACGCGTCAACAATAACTCATCCAGAACGAGAAACCTGCATTACGTTAATTCTGGATGTGATATTGTTGACGCGTTTGGAAAACGGGCAAGTTCAGGTGACTGAAATATTGTAATTGAGCGTAATCCATTCGGAGACCCGCGACCAAAATCCTCTCCGAACTAGCTGGCCGACAAGCAGTCACCGCGTGAATGGGTTACGGTGCACGGATTGGTTGACTTGTTGGTACCATCCGTTGGCACTACTCAGACTTAACGTCTAGAACCGATGAGAGGTCGGTTCCGCGTTCGATCTGAAAAGAGAAAAACATTACAAATGGCGCCCAACGTGGGGCCAAAAACATCCTAAGGGGGAAAGAACTTCGCGTCTTCTGACGAGTTGGTCCTTTACGGAGGATGTAAGGTACTTTGGTACTCGAGTCCCACTATCAGGAGCAGTGGAGTTGTGTGATACACATTAGGAGTCGCTTCACGTGAGTTGTAGCTTCCGCTCTCCTTTGTTTGATTTTTTTTTCTCGCGACAGAATCCCTCCGATGTGTTGTCCTAGGCTAACCCCTGTAAGGACCTTCTATTTTCTTGATGGAACTGCCAGTCTGATGGGTTTACCTATCAGCATGGACTCTCAAGAAAATAGAAGGCTACCTTGCCTTTATGTCGCGGAAGGATTCTAACTATTTCTTATGCGTGTTAGACGAGTGGTATCGGTTCAACGTTCGGTGGCGTATGCTGGAGTTGCGAAGCCCGGAATGCTTCCACGCGTCGGGAATTTTGACCGCGTACTAAAATCGTTACGGTAGCTCTACCACTTGTCTCGTCGAGTCACTTTAACGTAGTTTAGAGACGGTTTTTTTTTGTAATGTATGTGGGTTTAGGGGATAAATTTCGTAAATCGACCGAAAGCATCCTTTCTTCGGCTGATTACCACGCACTCTCTTTTCCCGTTGGAGGAGTCGATCACTGGAAAGGAAAGGTATATCACATCCAGAATTAACGTAATGTAGGTTTCTCGTTCTGGATGAGTAATTGTTGACGCGTTTGGAAAACGGGCAAGTTCAGGTGACTGAAATATTGTAATTGAGCGTAATCCATTCGGAGACCCGCGACCGAAATCCTCTCCGAACTAGCTGGCCGACAAGCAGTCACCGCGTGAATGGGTTACGGTGCACGGATTGGTTGACCTGTTGGTACCATCCGTTGGCACTTCTCAGACTTAACGTCTAGAACCGATGAGAGGTCAGTTCCGCGTTCGATCTGAAAGTAGAAAATAATTACACTGGGTTTTCTTCAATACTTTTGGCTGCAGCAGCAATATTCTTGAGTGACGTGCTCAAATTTTATTCTTTGCATCACTAAATTGTCCCAACAGCTCGAATTTTTCCACCAATTTCTGTATTGCGGTCCGACAAGGCACTTCACGAGGACCCAAAAATGTTCGAGTTTTACGAACCGTCTCCGCCAAATTTCCATCATTTTTATAGTGAATTTTAATAATTTTAATGCGTTGTTGAAGCGTGTATCGTACCATTTTCATAAATGGTGTAGTTTTTTCTTGTCATATGTCAAAACATCTACCGAAATAGCGGGCTATTCAAAATAACACCTCTCATTGGAAAACCCTTTTTTAAAGGGGCTCCATAATAAGGTTGTAAGCTTGACCTTTTTTGGCCTTATTAAGAAGTATATCCCATAAGACTAAAGAAGTTATTTACGAGTATATACTGGACTAACATCTGTTTTTTCAAAAATTTCCCTCATAATTTTTGTTCACCAACTTTAAAATTAACAAATTTTGAAGTTTCAGGCGACTTACCCCCCAACAACTAGCGTTTCTCGGAGGAGCGGGTAAGTACCCTTGTTCCTTTCCTTTAATTCACTGTATATTAATTTATTTCATGGATGGAATCATTATTATATATTAAATTATTTATTGGATGGGATCGTGTATATTGAATATTAAATTATTTAATCGGTGGAATCATTATTTTATCGAATTATTTATTGGATGGTATCGTATTTAATATATTAAATTATTTAACGAGTGGAATCTTCATTGTATTTTGAATTATTTATTGGATAGTATCGTGGTTATTGTATATCAAATTTTTCAATGGGTGGAATCAATTTATTGTATAGTAAATCATTTATTTGACTGTATCGACAATAAAAAACAACGAAAAGACCTATCCAAACCGCCATCTTCAGCGTTTCCAGTTTGAATCTGAACCGGTATGGGACCTGCCAGGTTGGCTGGCTCCTCCACTCTTGAGCTAGCCAGTGTGTAAGCTCTCCCTCTTTTCTCTGTTGCAGGGCTCTTGCCAGGATGCTTGGTCTTTCACACCCAAAATGGGCCAAGGCATCGTATTTTAGATTTTGATGCGGTTGGGAGGAATAGGTGGAAGCACTGCGACCCCTAGAGCCAACACTCTTATTTGTGGGCCGTGACCATTCTCGTCAATTACGAGATCACCTTACGTCTCGCACGCGGTTAACCGGGCATTCGTCGTCACGTTTCTTATATAGTCACAATTGGTTTTTTACTTCGGCCATTGACACCTTCCATCGATCAATCGGTTTACCATTTTGACTCCGGTTATCTGGAAACTTGTAAGTGCGAAAATATTTTGCTAGTGGGCCCTTGTGCTGTGGGAAAAGAACCCACCCCACGACACTGCAAAGTTTGCTTGTCAGCGCACCTACGCGTCCCCAGACAAGGTCAGTTCCAGCGTAGCACAAATTTTTTCACTCGCTGAGGCAGCAGACCACCGCTGCAGTCCTTTATGGAAGTTAACACTGTAGAAATCACTACAGGCTAGATTATTCTTTATTTTGATAATTGGCAGATGTATCTAATTCCAAAAATTTTTGTTTTTTTAAATCAAAATGTAGAAAATATCCAAAAACGAATGTTCCCCAAACTCATCATAGAGAATACAAAATAACACTGCATTTCAAAAACAAAAACTAGTTGGCGATTTTTATGGTGATTTTCAGATTTATAAGGTGTAAATACAAAACATGTTTTACTTTTGGGCAGTGTTATCAGCTTTTCGATGTTCATCATTGACTTGTCATGATAACGTATCAATGCAACAAAAAATTGCTAAAACATTCATCAAAATTTCTATGCATCTGTCGTGTCAAGGTACTTTGCAAGCGTGTATCTACATACTATTACGTATTGTTGTTGTAATGGATAAACTGTTAATTGGCTGTTTATGGCTAAATTTTTTATGAGATTTCCAGGAAATGTGAGAAATTTAAATACAAGTTTTTAGAAAAAGAGTCATTTCTCGGTTTTATAGGCAAAATTGTAAAATTCAATATATTTAAAATTTTTAATAAAAATGGAATTTTGACCTCTAGGGTATGTATTAGTCTTGTACTGATACAGACTTACTTCCATGATTTCAAAAAAATTTTGCTCGAAGATGTCCAATCGCATTTTCTTTGTATATTCTCCTCACCATGCATCTCATGACGCAAACGCTGCTAGTTTAAGACCTCTTTTTAAAAGTTCTCCTTAAAATCTTACATTTGATACTCACATTTATTTATTTATTTCTATTTAACAGAAAAAAAACTCGAATTACAAAATAGATAAAATAATAGCACAGCAAAATGAATTAAATAATAGCACAGCATGCAAAAAGCAAGTAAAAGTAAAAAAAATGCAAAAACTAGGAGAAAATAAATAAGGAAAATTACTAAGAGTTAAAAAGAAGACAGTTGACAAATCTTTTATAAACTAAATACGAGAGGGGGAAGGACACAAGCTGAAGGTCATCATGGTTTCGAGGTTATCTGAGCATGGATGAGTGAAAATACACCAAACTACGAGCAAATGGAACATCAAAGATATTCGACAATATTGTAGACACCCATAACGCGCCTCACTGGAACCTGATTGACAAGGCAAGTATCGAGCAAACCACGGCAAAGCCTGCAAAGTAAACATTCATCAAGATAGAGTCGACGCATTTCCATCGAAGGAATATTGAGGATAGTGAAGCGTGATTCATAGAAAATTTAGGGAAACTGGAATTTCAAGAAGACGATCCTGATAAATCTTTTTTGTAAAGCTTCTAGCGTGAACTTCAAACACTTCAAATGAGGCGACCAAACTGGTGAACAGTACTCAAGGATGGGACAAACCAAGCTTGAATATAATTCAACACACAACAAAGAATCAGAAAAATATGGAAATTTCTTAAAATCAAGCCAGAAATGCGAGAGGGTTTAGAAGTAATTTCAGAAATATGAACATCGAACTTTAATTTAGAGTCAAAAGTGACACCCAAGTCCCTGAAGTGTGTCACCGTACATAGGTACGGTGACACATGAAGATAAGCTAGAGTTGAAAAGAAAGGAAAGGGGGACATGAATAAAAGTAACTAATGAATTCACAAAATGATTAGGAATACCATCGGGATCTGAACTAACATAGTCATTAAGTTCTAAAATAAGCTTCATAACATCTTTTGGATAGCAAGTGAAAGGGAATTAAGGTGGCAATTGTATGATTGGGAATGAAGGGCTATTGCTGGGAGTAGCATTAAAAGTACATAAAACCCGAGTTCTAAAAAGTTCACACATCTCGAGAGGTGAAATTGCTAAGTAAGTAAACTGGAAGAGGATTTAAGAGAGCGTATATATTTCCAAAATGGTTTTGAATGATTTGAGTTTAGAGAGCTTTGGATACTATGAAAATAAGCAGCTTTAGTGATCTGCATCTTTTTCTTAGCTATCGACTTCAGATGACAAAAAGCTGTACATGACTCAGGGGATCTGTCACGTGAAAAACGTTGACGAGCTCGATCTTTAGCTTTCAAGGCTCGTCTCACATCGAGAGTTAACCAGGGACAGTCAGGAGAGTTTCTTATACTGGCAAGTGGAGTCGAGTTAGAAACAGCAGTGTCTAAGATATAATAAAAATTGTTACAACAACTATCCGAGTCAAGACCACGAAAGAAGGAGGACCAATCAACATAGTGAATTGTTTCAGAAAGTTGTTCATTTTTAGTTTTATAAAAGTTATATCGCTGACGCTCTTTCTGACAATAACGAACAGAAACAGTATAGGGAATTTCAAGGGTAAGGGGGGATGATGGAGATCAGGAGAAAGATAAGGAAAAAGAACTGGACATTGGTTACCTTCGGGGAAAATGTCTTTTAAGAGTTCACCCACAATATGGGAAAACCCTTTAAAACCTTTTAAATTTGTGTTTTGCACTGAAATTTTTATGAAGGCAACACGTTTGATCTACATACAAAATTATATCAGTCTAGCTTTTAAACTTTGAGAAAAAACTTACTGTGATACACAGCTAGATGGACGGCCAGATGAACTGACTTGTGGCAGTTTGAGTAAGTTATTATAAATTGTTTTACGTCCTCTAAAAATAAAGTAGCTTAGAAATTTACTAATAGACCATGGCAATCTAATAATTTTATAACAAAGGTTTTAATTGACACTGACGTCTCAGAAATATTTAAAGTACATAAATTTGTAATTTTGAGCCTTAAAATATTTATTTCGGTAGTTGATATATTTTCCGAAAAAAAATTCAAACTATAGAACCAACCTAATTGATCCCTTCAATTCAAATACTTTAAGCAAGTCACTCAATCACTAATTTCAAACCCACACATTCGCAATTGAGCATAACATACCACTAGGATTCCTAACATTTTCCAATGTGACAGCAACATGACGTTTTGCCATTAATCATGCGTAGGACTGACATTTGGTATTAACGTGGACACTAAAGAAATCCTTGCCAATAATTTATCTTAAACTGAACGAATGAGCCAAACAGCGTAAAAACCTTTCATTGGTGAAGCATTGCTAAATCGCCAAAGAGCGAGTGCGTCAAAGAAGAACTCCAATGAGCGCCTAAAGATTCATTGCAGACAGCCCAATTAAAGAAGATGCAATTAAACGGAAGGCAAATTGAGCGTATGTTTAAGACATGCTTTGGCAAATGGCAACACTCGATTGCAATTGCAATTTATTTTAAAATGCACTTTGCACACTGGCGCTGGTAGCGATTGAGGATGATTACGTTTTGGCTCGAGGAGTGTTGCCAGTAGAATTGTTAAGCACACAATTGTGGATTGGGTCAAAATCGGGTTACTGGCTTAAGTCTTTCGTTTTCATTTCAGGGGAGCTGATAATTTGCCTTTGAACAATTTGAGCTAAAGTATGAGTTTTTAGAATATTTTTGAAAAACCATATGATTTTGAGAATGTCAGGTTCATATGAGTATTTTTCCCTAAATTTGTGGAGGCGTTTTCCAAGATGGAACTTATTGCATTGTAGCAAAAGTGATATCCAAGTGTAACACCAACCCAAAATCGTACAAAGTTGTGGATGCTACCTGTCCCGAATCAATACAAGCCATGCCACCATGTGCACGACCCCATAGCTCAGGTGTTTGACAGTAAAATTTGCTTCACATAAATCGCTGCTAAACCGTACGGCGGCAGCCGCGATGTGAAGAAAAAACTCGAACGCAATTAATTAACTGACAGAGGCACTTGTTGCATTTCGTGGCATCCAAGTCCGAGTCAAGTTGAGCATCCTACGGGGTCTTGCCAGGCGATCGATTAGGACCAATGCTATTCACGTCGTCTTCCTTCCATTTGAGCAATGTCTCCGCCAAGAAGTTGATGACGATGATGATGATGCTGGTAGAGCTGTTGCCAATACCGCCACCGCCGCCACTACTATCGCCGTATCGAACGTGGCTACTTCCTTTCCCGTTGATGAGGGAATGTTCATTGGCAATTTAACAGGTAACTAAACTACCTGATCAGTTGCCAGGGATGTTGTTGCTGGACGGCTTTTAGGATTGTTAATGTTTGGCGTTATTGCTGTTGGAAAAGTGTCATTTCGACATTCATGCATAAAAATAAAATTAAACTCTCCACAGCAATTCATGGTGTTGAGATAATCATTCGGTGTGCTCGTTGTAATGGGAAAATGATCTGAGATGTTGTGACGTTTGAAAGTTGTAACACGGCAATAATTTACGAAGCAGATGAATATTCCGAAGCAAATTAAAGAAAATCACCTAGGACTGAAGAAAAGTATCCCCATGTATTACTTAAGGTTTTAATAACAATTTCTTTTAAAAAATGGTCCAAGTGAATCAACGCAGGATATAAACACGTTTTAATTTCTACGGTGACATTTTATCTTTTCCTTGGTTCAATATTTATTACCATACAACCCTAGTACTGATGTAAATTCAAATTAACGTTACAACTCATACCAGCATTGCACATGTGTCTCGTTAATTTTCCGAACAGCACTACATTCCTCTTTCTTAACATTACCATCGTCAGTTGTGCATAGTGAGCGTCACTAGTCCACCTGCCATTATTCCATAATAATCGTTTACAATGCACGGCTATGTACGATATGTGTTGCATACTCATATAAGTTAAGAGTTCTTCGCTAGTAGCTTATTAGGTTCATTATTCCGTTTGTTGTTAAATTACTACACACCTTGGTGCACCTTGTGCATGCTTTCAAATTGGCACGGGTGAATGCACGTGACTAATGTGTTGGCACGCGTCCAACAAATGAATGACACGAGACGAGGGCGATCCGAAACAAGTGAACTAGACCGTATCATACAGGTTGGTGGTTACTTATGCGTAGAATACTATCGAGAAATTTATGAAATAAAAGGATGTTAAGGAATTTTGACGATGGTATTTATAAAAAAAAAAAAAAAAACTAAAAGTATTTGGCTTTATCGTTTTAAAATTATCTAAACTTGCGAAAAACCATATTGCACTAGAAACTGAGTATCAAAGTCTGTTTCTTAATTTGTAGACCAAGAAAAAATTCTTGAAGTATATTTTGGACTGAAGGTTTTTTCTAAAAAATGAAAATAATCGTTGTAAGATAAATTTGAACCAAGTTCAATACAATAAAGCCATTTGCAAGATTCCGCGCTTTTTGATAGTTTGTTCTTCTTATCATAATTCCTAGAAGTTTTCTCAATTTAATTCAAAGGATAGGGGACTTAGAAGTTAATTTAAAATTAAGAGAATGATTATTCACCTTTCCTCTTTTATATGTCTAATTTTGTTCATCCGATCATCGGTCCAAGTAAATAAAATAATGATGATGAGCTCCTTTGTTTCGATCACCATTTTTGAGTGTTTTGTAGCATTTTGCAATAAGTCTAGGCACATTGAATGAATAAGAGTACAGTGAAATCGTTTATTGTTAAAATGCATATTTTATTAATTTCCAACTGATGGAAAAGTTTATCAGCCCACTGAACAATCATTTATCAATTTGATAACGATAAGATCACAAACATACATCTAACCAATTGATGAAATTCCATCATTGCTATGATGATTTTGTAAAACAAATATTTCCATTACTTTAAGAAAAAGGTTCATTGATATAATGAATCAGAACCAGTAATGAAAAAGACGAAATGTGCCAAAGAATACAGCTCGCAAATAAAATATTTTATTCAGTATTGACCATCTTGAAAACCAGCTGCATACACAGGAAAATGAAGCTCCAAGTATACAAATCTGTGATAAGACTTGCGTTATGCTATGAGTGTGAAACATGGACCCTAACCCAAGCATCTGCAAATAATCGGAGCGAAGCTAGACGGGAACCAATGGCGAATTTGATACAACCATGAACTGTATGAAATTTTCGACGAATTGGAGGTCTCAACGATTGTAAGACTGCGGAAGCTGCAATGAGCTGGACACATTGTAGTGAATAGAAAGTTTCAATAAGTCCGTAAAGGACTGCAGCGATGTTCTGCTGCCTCAGCAGAAGAAGATGACAATATCTGCCGAGAATGCCCTCGTCTGGAGACGCGTGAATGCGCTGGCAGGCTAGCATTGCGGTGTCGTGGGGCGGGTTCATTTTCCCAGCACGAGGACCCACTACAAAAAAATTTCGCACTCACGAATTCGATGTTGCTCAAGAGGCGACCGAATTCGCAAAAAGTGTAGATAACTACACCGAGGGAGATAGTACTTGTTTCGAGAACAAGAGGAACCCGAGAAGAAAGGCGGACTTGGGGTAACCTCGTCATTACCCGACGAAGCTCATGGCCCACAAATGAAAGAGGGGCAACCGGGTGGTGATGGAGCCCCTTTGTACCCACCCAACCGGAATAAATCCATATTTTGTTGCAGTGGCCAGGTATTCCTCTTCTGAGTGGAAAACTCATACAAATTGCCTTGTATGAACTTTCCCATCAGAAGGGGAGTACCCCGGTGACCAATTTATGCCATAGAATTATACAACTCGATTGCATAACGCTATGCCATAGAGAAGCACTCTGCTTGGGCCACTCAACCCGCGACGTCACCTGAAACGAAAAGGATTAATTAAGTACCCGGCGACTGGCTCATGTTTTTAGGGGGCAGCCTGCCACCGTACCGGGTCCTATACCCGGTCAGAATGTTGGGAAAGGAAAGACCGATTTTCTAAAAAATTTAGCAATTCATCCTTTCTTTATATTTTTGCAAAATTTAACTGGTTACAATTCAACGCAAAGATATAAGTATGTGCCCAAATAGGGAGAAAACATAGGTATACGTAAAAACAAGATTTTATACTTCTAACAAATTTATAAAAAAATTATATGTATGTGAAAAAAAATGTAAAAAAAGATCTATGTATATGCCAAAAATATAAAAAAAAATATGTGTATAAAAAATGTAAAAAAATATATGTATGTGACAAAAATGCAAAAAATTATGCATGTATAAAAAAATGTAAAAAAAATATATGTATGTGACAAAAATGCAAAAATTATGTAGATATAAAAAATGTAAAAAAATATATGTATGTGACAAAAATGCAAAAAATTATGTATGTGTAAAAAAATGTAAAAAAATATATGTATGTGACAAAAATGCAAAAAATTATGTAGATTTAAAAAAATGTAAAAAAATGTAAAAAAATATATGTATATGACAAAAGTTAAGGTACTCACCCAAATATCCTCGTCGGGCGCCCGCTGGTGATGTGGGTGGTCCTGAAATTCAACTTTCTTGTCGTTATAGCAACATCTAACGTTAACATACACCGACGAATATTGAGATTCCAACAAAAATTCCAACCAAAATTATCGGAGATTAATGACAAACAGCTGTTCTTTGATCGTTGCTGCCCTTGCTAATTTCCATCCATAGGAATAGTTGACGAAATAGTGACTTTCCTACTCCTTTGAAGACACCGATATTTTTGGGCATACAATGGAGCTTCTATGTATAGCGGCAAATCGATAGAAACAATGCGATTGGCTCCTAGTTTTACCAAATGATTTAGGGGCACCGCGTATTAGAATATTTTAATGTCACTACGTCTGCCTCTTCGTATCGTTCTTCCTTCAATTGTTGAAATTTACGTACTGTTAATAAGTGCTTGCTTTCGGCAATAACAATAATTTGAGCAACGCGACGTTCCCGAGCACTTCATACTTGCGACGGCCCTAAGAAGAGAGTTCGAAATGCGAGACTTCACAGTTCTGCCCACTAGAATCCAGCCCAAACTATAATTTAAAATTTACCACGAAACGACACGGAACAAATCTATAAATGAAACAAACTGCCTTCTATCTAACCTTTTCGAGGGGTTTTAGTCAAAAGTATTGTCTTTCGCTCAGCTAGATATTATTTTGCTTTTACACGAATCCCGATTAGACATTCAACTGTTCTTTGGGTCCCACTCCACATCCGATTCCGAACTTAGCTAAAAGGCTAAAACAAAATTCGCGTTCACCATATATTAAAATTCTGCTAAATTTCGTCAACCTGCGATGAAAAGACAACAAAACTCCGCCTTCTTTGACGTTTCGAAATGCATTTACTAGTTGCTTCAGGGAATTTATCTTTGGGATGGATGAAATTAATGACGAATAAATTCTCTTTACAGTATGTCCAAAAGTTTCGTTCGATCATACGCGCCTTCGTCTCATTGAACTAGAGAAACTTGGCGTTAATTGAATAAGAACTTTGGCAACTTTTCTTGTGTTTGATTTTAACAAGATTTCGAGTTTTCGTCTCAGATCGAACCGTTACACTTTGTAATGCACAACAATCGTATGTAGATTCGGGCGTTTGTTCACTAGGTCACCGCCAGCCACTTGTCTAAATCAATTTCAAGGCAACGCAAGCGAAGGATGCGTTGCCAAAACACTCGCGCGAGAGCTCTTTCACTTTTCTGCTCCTTCAACGTCGTCTAACCCAAATTCATGCGAAACCTTCGCAACGTCTACGCTCGCCTCAAGTGGCAGCCAGCGAAAAACAGGAAGGATTCAATGTTGTAGTTTACCAACGAAGAAACCGAGTCCTAGATATTAATTCCTATTCCCGTTCTCAATTCCAATTGCTTGAGAGTCGTGTGCGGCAGTTTCACTTAATTCGCTGATTCTGTATTCCAAGTGGGGCGTGCAGAGAATCCTTGAATGGATTGTTGTCGAGTGTTTTGACTGGGGCTCACCTCAAAATTGTGTCCCGGAATAAGGCACTGGCGTTCAATCGATTGCCTGTGAATGGAGCGTCGAAGAACAGCGTTGAACGCTATTGATTTTTTTTTTATCTCGGCTGCTGCTACTGGCAGGACACTTTGCTTGCATCGATGTGTGGGAGACGGAATGGTGTCCGGGATGCAGTCCAGTAAACTGTTTCCTGCTGGCGGATGTGATATGGATAGGGAGCTCGCCGCGATTGTGCCCTTTCGCTCGCTCCTTGTTAAGTGCAGGATGTACGTATGATGAGGAGGAGTTGTGTGTGGTTTTCTTGTTTCCCTATGTCGAACTATTTTCTGCAGTTGCCGTTGTGTCGCACTACTTTCGGGTCAACTACTCGAAAACGCTTTCAACTAATTAGAATTTTGGCCTTGCAAGACAGGAAGCTCCAAGTCGCGTTTCGGCGAGGAATTTCGCGAATCATTCACTGCCAAAACAAATCAAACCAAATTGAAAACAAGAAACCGGTCGAAATGGTCGGGTGCGTCGGAGTTGATGTTCAAGTCCTTTGGCCTTTCAATGGAACCACGGAAGCGCGGAATACGCGTATTGCGTGTAGTCACGTAGGCGCGGGTGTTGGCTAGCTCCCACACTATATGCGTGCACTTCCGTTCGCGATGCGAACCTTCGAACTGTCCTATATGTGCGAATTGCGCGTTCGTTCAGTAAGTCGTATTGAGATTTTTGAATTTTCCGCTTACCTGTGGAAAACCCAACATCAATTGGAATCGTCTTGGAAACACTTTTGCCAAGCACCGGACCGGCCGATCTACCTCTTAGTATATCGCGAGCTGAACTCCCATGTGCGCAAGTCCGTCCTGTACCGTATCCTCAGCACAATTCATTGCATCAGCAAAGGGGTCAAAGTTTTGCATATTCTGGATGGACATGCGCTAAACAAATTAAACACAGGCAAGAAATGAAACTGTCAATCAAATATCGGGCACAACTTCCCAAACGTGTGTTACCTGTTTAGTGCACTTGAAGAAAAATCTTTCCTATCACTCCTCCGTCCAATGGCAACTGCTGTCAAAAATATTCAATCGTCCCAGAACAATCTTAAATCGTACCAGTTCGATCGTAAATTGTTCCAGTTCAATCTGAAATCGTTCCAGTTCAATCTGAAATCGCTGCGTTCGTTTGTTTAGTTGATCTGGGACATTTTATGCCTGAATTTCCTTTAACCCTTAACTGCTCGATTACTACAACATGAATCGTATGGACGAACAATGGATACCCGAAAAGGTATCGTTGTGAGAACTGAAGGCCAGAGATCAGTGGGGAAACCTAGGAAACGCTGGTCTGACTCGCTCCACGAAGACAGTTCATCGCTGCTCGGACTTCGAAATTGGAGATCACGGTCAATGTACCGAGACAGTTGGAGGCTATAGTAATCGAGCAGTTGCCTAACCAAACTGCTCGCAAACCTTCATAATACCTATCCATAATTTTCATTGCAGATTCAAAGAAAAAAAGTCAAATCTGCACATAAAATACAAACATGGGAAAATTTTTCTCACTGCACATGCACGTATTGCATTCGAAAAGGCAAGTGTGCAACGGAATGAATGGAAGGCTCATCAACTGCCATTGCAAGTGATCCCGCAAGGTGACAACGAGCAAAAAAGAACAGTCGAGCTGGAAAATCTAGATTGAACGGAACGTTTTCGTTGTTTTCTTGCTTCGTTCTTGATATTGATTTGCGTGCAAATTGTTTGCGCATAAATCTATTTGTTGGAAATTTTCGGGAAAAATTGTGAAATAGATTTACATCGGAAATATAGTCAAATGCGTAATATTATCTAAAGCAAGTGTTACTTATTGATTCGCTGTGAAATAGAAAAAAATTGTTTTTGTGGTGTATTTTTGTTTTTGAGAAAGGTATTGAAAATTTCTCAATTACCAAAATATAGTGCTGCGGCCAATGATCCACAAGAAAATTTGTATGCACGCGATATTGCCATTGTTTAACTTAACATTGCCCTCTTCATCTCGACAAGAGTTTTCGGACTTATCTGCATTCTTGCCTTTTACAACTTTCAACCACTTTGAAGGGATCAGAGCGAAAGGAGAATGAAAGATTCGAACAAAGTTTTCCCGATTTTTCAGACCGGGGTTTGAAAGGTGTCATGTGCGTTTTCGTGCTGAAGAACAAACGTTTTGCATTGAGTTATTCCAAAACTGGGATTTTTGCAGAACGGAATACGGAAATCGTGGCTTTAAAAGTTCCGGGCAAAAATTTTATGGGGTGGAAATGAACAGTTAGCGCATTAGAATATTCCAAATTTTAGTGGCATTTCAAACACGCTCTCAAAATTATCGGCTGTCTCTCTCTCTTCTCAACCGTTTTTGCAACAATGCTGTGAACCGTTTATCGTTGTCGTCATTGTCAAAATCAAATCAATGGGAACATGACTTATCTTAGAAAGTCATTAAAATACATGAAACCAAGACGTAAATTTTAGGAAATTGAAGTGAGGAGAATTCGAAGAAGCGAAACAGTCAAATTCTGTGGATCGCGCGGTCTTTTTCAATTTTCATGCTGCAAAACTACAGGTGAGCCTAGATGTCTAGCTTAAATAATAAATAATATTTCAGTGTTAGCTATTATTTTCGTGTGTAACGCTTTAGTTAGCGAAAATATGTCAAGATTTGTCTGAGTTCAGCTATTCGTGGGCGAAACTGATATTTCATCTTAGTCGTGATTATATACATATTGAAATCCGGTTGTTGACAAGTCCAGAAGCATTTAGCTGTGAGGAACTGCTGTAAAATAATAGAATAAGGGAAAGTGCTTCGACCTCGTATGTGTCTGAATAAAGATTCCGGGTCAGTGTTGTCCTCAGCGGTTGAGTACTCAAACTAGTGGGTTGAATTTATTCTCTTATGGCTGACATACCTTAATTATGTTCAATTTTACAAAGTATTATCAGAAGGGACATTGTGAACCATCCACATCAGCAACGGGCCCTCGGCAAGGATGAAGAGGGTGAGCATCCTTTTTTTTCATTTTTTTATATTTCTTCTATTTTCAAAATTTTATAAAAATATATATATTTGATTTATTTAAATAAACATAAATTATATTTTAATAAATGTATTTGATGTAAAAAAAAAATTAAATAGGAAAACCATATGAAATCAGATTTCAAACGTAAATTGCATTCGTGGAAATACTTAGATAACATTTTGGCCTCAGGAAATAATAAAAAATTTGTAATGGATAAAAACAAAAAATTAAACATGAAAAGGAAGAAGAAATTATAAAGTTAGCTTTTTATTTAACTCTCGGAAAAATTGCTTTTAAATACGTTTCTTCGATTGTAAATTTTATAATTGAATATATGTGATATTGAAAGGGAAAGAGGAATAAAAATAATTTGTGGCAGGCATTGTCCTCCTCTCCTGGGCAAAACCGACAATTGGGAGACAATCTTCTGCAGATAAGACTGAAAACGCCCATGCCCGCTCAAAAGCTGGGTCAGATAGAAGTCAGTCTCACCATGCCTTCGATTTAGCCACGGTCTCACATCCGGGATGAGGCGCGCAGTCCATCTTCCCTTCGGGCAATTCACCCAAGACTGCTGCCAATCGTTAAGTGAGCACTGTCTCTCCTCGCGGATAACTATCTCCCTCGCATCCTCGTTTCGGTGCAGGTTAATAGCGTGGTGCTCTCTAGCAAGAAGGGCGACAGGTATAACGCCTGCAATCACTCTCACCGCCGAGTTGGAGACTGTTGGATACGAAGATAGAATTCTCAGTCCTCCTCTTTTCTTTACCAGTGCCAAACGTTTTCGGTATACCTCCTTGCTGAGAGCATCGCCCCATACCTGTGCTCTGTACAGTAGCACTGACCCTACAGCACTCATCAAGAGGCGTCTTTTTGACAGGCTGGGTCCCGCTACGTTGGCCATGAGTCGACTCAGAGCGGATATTCCCAAACCAGCCTTATCAGCCGTTGTTCTGATTTGCTCAGAGAAACTCATCTTCCAGTCGATCAGCAGCCCCAGGTACTACACCAATGGCTTTGATTCGATTCATAAGTCTCCAATACTGTTCATCTTTACTCTAAGGATTCTCTTTTTTGCCAAGATGACCACTTCGATTTTCTCCAGTGCTAAACTGAGCCCGCGAGCAGTCATCCAGTCCCTCACTCGGCACATAAGCATACCTATCCTAAGTTGCGCTTGTTCAACGGTGCGTCCTGTGACCAGAGCCGCAACATCCTCCGCATAGCCGACCAAGCGCGACTCATCTGGCATCTCAAGTCTCAGCATCCCGTCGTAAAACACGTTCCACAGGTCCGGACCAAGGATAGATCCCTGGGCAACACCCAATGTAACTTCCATCCTTTGTTGGCCCTGTGTCGTGTCGTAGAGTAAGCTTCGGTCCTTAGGTAGCTCGTCAAAAGCCGCATTAGATATTCTGGAACTTGAAAAAGAGTTTTCCCGCGTATCCAGAATATCCACCCAATTAGCGGAGATGAAGGCGCTCCTGACGTATACTGTCACCAACAGGACGATCCGTCACTTGGTGTGACTATATGCCTCTGCCTTTAGGACCGCGTTCATAACCTCTGCAATCGTATCAATGGTAGAACATCCTGCTCTAAAGCCATACTGCCGAGGAGATAGGTCCCCAGCAACACAAATCGCGTCAGTAAGTCGTCCCTTGACGACTTTCTCTAGCACTTTCCCTGCCGTGCCTAGTATGCATAACGGGCGGTATGCAGATGGCGATTCGGGGTTTCCCTTCCCATTACTGATCAGCACGAGCCTCGCCACCTTCGATTGTACCGGAAAAACCCCGTCCCATAGGCAAGCGTTGAATGTGCTGAGCATCAAGTCAGGAGAATGGTGATAGAAGAGCCGCAACACCTCAGCCGGAACACCATCTGGACTGGAGCCTTCCTCGTTTTCAATGAGAGGAGTTTCGGCTCCCGAAGCTCCCTGCAGCGGCTCACCTGCTGTGAGCACCTCCACGAACCTCTCGACGTCCATCCTTCCAATGTTCCATCCAGTTACAGAAAGCCAAGGATGCGGGCGTTGGCAGACAGCATCACTCATCTCAAGCAGAATGTACTGATGATCACTGGCTGAGTAGTCTTCTAATACTTTCCAATTGTGTATCCTCCGTACTAAGGACTCCGAGGCGAATGTCACGTCCGGTATGGTTCCCTCACAGCCAATACGGCAAAAGTTGGCGTATTTCCGGGGTTTAGTACGACGAGGGCCATCCTGGCCGCCATTTTCAGGATTTGTTTTCCCGCGGATCCATTTGAGGCATGCCCCATTCGATTGCTTAAGTGTTGAAGTATCCCCCAACGAGCACTTTGCCCTCTGTTTTCGAGACAGTGCCCTCCAGAGCATTGATCTTGGCTTGGAAAGATGATACCGATTCGTTAGGCGTTAGGTACATGCTAAGGAAGGTGATCTCTGAGCACCGAACCCGCACTAAACCATCCCCCCATCGACAACTCTCTGCTTGGAAATCACTGTTCCAAATCCGGATGGCGGCAGTACCAGAATACCATGATGCAGGACTTTTATGATGGTGTTGCTCACTCAGCAGCAAGAAGTCAGCTTTCATGTTCCTCGCCAGCTGCTCGAGCAGATTTTGGGCGGTTGAACTGCGGTGTAGGCTTAGCTGCAGGATGTGGGTCACTGAAGTTCTGATTTTGCCTTGGCTAGGGCTTCCTGGAGATAAATGAACTCCTGACGCTGGGCTTAGTGTGGGAATCTGAAGGCAGTGAAGATTAGCTGCAAGGTTAACCACCGGAGGAACAGATCGGCTAGCGGGTGGATTGAGGAGGATTGAGGAAGTGTGGATGGCAAATGGTTGATAGTGAGTCAGTCAGTTTTTGAATTGAAAACAAAGCGGGTGTTTTGAGATCGCGATAACGTAGCGTGGTTATGCTAAGCGAATGAAAAAGGTCGTTTAGTTTTGGCTGGACCGAAGTACAGTGTTTTGTTTTTTTTTTTTAACCACGAAGTGAAGAAGTAATTTTAGAAAAGTGGAAGACAATTTGTGATATGAAAACTTCGAACAAAGCTGAAGTTCAGCTTTTAAAGTGAGTTAAGCTTCTGAGTGCTGCTGCGATATAACGATAAATTGAATTTAATTGAAATTGCTCAAGACATTGTATTTACTATATTTCTACTTGGTCAAATTTACTTGAAAGTCTACGAAGTATAGATTGAAAGATGGGGTGTTTACGCTTCGACGTTTTAAATAGCATTGTGTCACCTGGCAACATTATAGCGTGAGACACGGGGTAAGTACAAAGCATTTCCATTGAACGATTGCAATCAACTCACTATTTCTCACATTTTTTTGCTCGCGTCTCTCGCTATAGTGTTGCCAGGTGACAAAATGCTATTTAAAATGACGAAGCGCAATCACCCGACTTTATAATTTATATCTTGTACATTTTCAAGTAAATAACATTGAATAAGGAATATTGGTGTCAGCTTTAATTTTATTGTTTTTGGTAACGTCGCTGACAAAATTCAGAAGTGGGATAGCATCCTAAAGTGCGCGATGTTTATGAGAGACTGTGTACACAATATAAAATCGTAATATGCGGATGTTGAAGGTTGAAGACCTGTCTAATAAACAGCTGCGTGCTAAGCTGAAGTCCTTAAATTGTTTGATGTTGGGCACTGAAGCAAATTTGATCGCACGCCTTAGAAGAATATTAGATACCGACGAAGTGGACGGCAAATGTGAGGAAATGGAGGAAGTGGATTCCCGTCCGAAGCATCGAATCCAACAACACGTGAGGAGTTCGAGAAAATGAAAAATGACATGGCGAAAACTTGCCGGAAGGAACATGTTTCAAGCGCCCTCCGCCGTACAAGTACACACTATCAATTCGACTAATGAAACAGCTGCCCACATTGCCATAGAAAACAACGTGCAATCGTTTTCGCAAACGCCGACCAATACGTACGTACAGACGTCCCCGCCAACACCGACTAATACGATGGCAGCAATACAAGTCGACATACAGTCGATCATGCCACCGCCAGCAATTCGCCCCGCGATGCTGTCGTCAGCAACGTCTCAATGTTGCCGCCGAAAACATCCAGTGTCTCAAACGAACCACCACCGTGCGTTGCCTTTCGAACGAACACCGATATTGCCCGCAGCACGTATTAGTAGCCGCTCACTCGCCATTTGTGAAGTTGGTGAGATGCTACCCGATACCATACTCCACGCTGTCACTTACCTTGGCTCAATTTGTAAGTTGGGTCAACATCCTGCGAGACACATTCGACTGGGACGGCCACATGTTGCTTCTTGCCGCACCGTCAAATCTTAAAGGAGCAGAAAAATTATGATTCGACAGTCACCCGCGGTCGCACGTTTCATGGGAAACGCTCGCATGTAATTTGGAATAAAATTTCCCAAACGATCTAAACGAGAGTGCCCCTCCATGAGAAGCTGATAGCAATGAGCAGAAAATAGGGAGAATCTATCGAGCCATTTCTTCATCGCATGTGCGCGATTGCTCAAAGAGGTGGCGTTAATGAAAAGACAATGACTCGATAAATTCAAACCAACCTCAGTCATAGCGCTTAACAAAATGCGCTAGCGTATTTGGGGCTTACAACGACAGCAGAATTATTCGAAGCCATCCGCTAATTTTTCGCAAACCGCCCAAAGCAACTCTATGAACCATGTGATAGTGTAAGTGTAGTGAACCGTGGCAGAGGCAACCCCATTTTGACCCCACAAACATGTGCCGACCCGAATAGTGTAAAGATAAATGACCACAGATAGCCACGTACATGTTTCAATTATTTTCTTCCAGAAAAATTATCGATAAATCGCTCGAAACGTCAACGACGCGAGAGGTGCGATTTATGTACGCGCGTAGGGCACCAATTGACATCATGTCCCAATGATTAACCCGGTCAAAGCATTCTTGAGATTTGTAAATCCAAACGTTTAGACGAGCCCAATCAAAAGAAAAAAAAAGTAAACAAAAATGAAACTATAGCAGCAATCGTACGCTTGTTCAGAAAGTGTTTGCAGAAATTCTTATGGACGTTTCGCTGCAGGAATGTAAAACATATTTGAAAGGGTTTGCGGGCAGTGGATATATATGTATGAAAATGGTGCACGTGACAGTGACGCTCGACAATGAATCGGTTGAGACAACTATATTGATCGCGGACACTGATCTTATTTGCGAAAATGTACTCTTGGGTAGTGACGTCTTGTGTGGAAACGGTAAGCGTTTGATAATAGAAGGTGGAGACTGCCGTATGGAAAGAATCGTGGACTTAGACAAAGTGGAAGTTGGTGACTCTGTATTGGACACGGACAAAAATACATTAAGGTCAATGTTAATCGTCAATAGGAAATGTTTCGCGAAAAACTTATCGAAGCTGGGAAAGTGTCCATTAACGAAATTTCAGATAAATTTGACAGCAGATAGACTAGTCAACCTAAAACCTTACCGTGTTCTATTCGTGAAAAGATCGATCATTAATAGTATCAATGAAGGTCAGCTCGAACATAAAATGATCCGCCCGTCTAATTCTCCATAAGCGTCACCAATAGTTTTGGTTGAAACAAAAAACAGCGAGCATTGGCTTTGTATTGACTACCGCCGATTAAACGAAATTACCGTGAAACAATTTTTCCCAATGCTGGTAATCAATGAGATATTTGCGTTCATTGCGGGAAATAAATACTTTTCGTGTTTAGATTTCCGTACCGGGTATCATTAGATAGACTTATGCTACGGATTTGGATGGATTTTTGCAAAGCGAGATAAATTTCTTGGGGCACCGTGTGGACGAAAACAGAATCGTTCTCGGCTACGGGAAGACCGAAGCAATAGAACGTTCATCCATCCATCGAATATCACAGAAACCCGTCAATTTTCGAGGTTGACCGGATTCTTTGGGAAGTTTGTGAAAAACTACGCGATCATTGCTCGTCCACTTACAAAGCTACTGAAGAAAGATACTTCATTCTCTTGGGATCTGGGACATGAAGGCACCTTTACGAACCTCAAAAACATATGCGAAGAACCTGTCCTAGCACTTTATAACGTAACTGGGGAGACTGGAAGCATGTAATGTACTACAGTCGACATTGTACCGAAGCCGAGAGCCTGTATCATAATTACGAGCAGGAAGTCCTTACAGTCGTCGATGGGCTGGAGCGTTTCAAGAGTTACCTCCTAGGAAAATACCTTGAATTGGTGATGGACTGCAGCGCTATCGCCAACCTTGAAAATTGCCGCGAGATGAAACCCTGGTGTAAATTGGCACCGGAGTTAGATGACATCAGCAACGCCTCAACCAGCGACTCGAGTGACAACGAAGAGTAATACGGCAAAATCAAGGATAATTCTGAAATAGGAGTAGCCAAACAGTCAACTGGCAACACTATAGCGTGAGATGCGATAAATAGTGAGTTGATTGTAATCGCTCAATGGGGACGCCTCGTACTTTATAAATAAGATTGAATAAGCAATTTCGGTGTCGACTTTAATTTTATAGTTTTCGGTACCATCTCTGACAATCGTTTGTTGGATTGAGGCTGATCTCAAGTGAATGGTTTGTGAGTTTGCTCCTTTAAGTTTTTTTTACAAAGTTTTAAGAAACATCAATTTATTACTGCTGATCAAATTCAAAGCAGAACGAATCGGCAATTTGAAATAAAGTAAAGGAAACTCTAGAGTGCGGTTTAGACATAAATGCTGTCGAGTCAATGGCCGTATTTCCTTGTTGACGTGCATTTAACGTATCAAGAATATTAAAATATTAAATTTTCAGTGCCACCTCCACTCTTTTCCCAGCAGACGAGCGCTCGTGATGTGGGAAACGGAAGTTAGTAATTAAATAATTTTTTTTTGATCCATTCTTTTTTATTATTTTATTATGTTTATCATAAAAATTTCAGTAATTTTCTTATGTACTTCTGCAACATAATGCCCTTGACTAAGGGGTTTATTTATTTATTTTTCTAATGTGTGTTTGTTTGGAAATTGCAGTTACTATTTCATATGTTTGCGTTCAAATTTCATTTTGATTTTAATTATATAATAAAATGGCCATGTTTTGGTAAATTATCCGTTGTATCTTTAACGTGGATAGACCACTACAAAGAAGGTAAAAAATTCCCTCAAAAAATTAGGAAGCAGAAAACAATGGCGGGGTACCTCTAGAAATAGCTCGTTTCCTTATTTCTGATATGAGGATTCTCTAATATCAAATAATAATTGTTACGCAGGTATCCTGGGCAACGTAGTTATTTTATACTCACAATATTCGCGAGGTCGCTCAGGCAAATATTCCAAAGAATGGGATCGATACGCAAGATTAAGACAAGTTGGGTAGACAGACCTATGCTCATGTCAGAAGGGTTTTGTACTCAACTTACAAAATGCAGTAACCAGCAACAAATGAAATCAAGAAACATGTCAAAGACGATTTTATTGGAGAAAATGTGAAATTCGAGGATCATACTATTATTGACAATGCTGAAAGAATTTTGACTTCAGAGGTATTTGTTATAGTTATACCCATAAATATCTCCCTTGTTAATTTTTTTCTGATTTTTTAGATCACGGATGTCCATTCGCGAGGGAGGAATCACATTTTTCATATAGCCCCCCCCCCCTCTGCCCCCACAGAACCTATGCCCCACTGAAGCAAAAACGGTCAGTTTAAGAACTGTTTTGAAAAGCTCTCATAGATAACTTTCAGTTGATACTCATACCCGCTACCTTTCATGAAATTTTTTTCAGAGGCCACTCCTCTGTACTGTAATCATCAATTCATGGCCTATTTTTTCGAATCCTGCAATGGTTACAAAGCCCTTTTGCTAGGAGCTCTCTCCTGCCTCTTCGACTTGTTTCAATTGGATGTACTCATCTTCATAATACCTATGATTCCTGCAATTTTCATGCAAATCCTAGCAAAGCTGTAGTGTCTAAGTCGGTAAAAAGCGCATACGGCTGCATAGCCATATGTTTCCATAGTAATACAGGGCGCATTGCTCCATAGTAATACAGGAAAATTCAAATCGCTATAACTTCGTCAAATACTATTCGATCTTAATGAACCTTTCAGAAAAGATCAATCTTATAAATAGTCATCTGTTTCATTGAATTTAAGGGTACCGTTTAGATTTTATTCAAGAAAATATAAAATCGATAAATCATACTATTACTAACAAAGTTGAGTGAATTTCGACTTCTCATGTGTTTGTTGTTGTTGTACTCATTAAGGCCTACATTCATGAATTTTTTCAGATTTTTCGGATGGAAGGTGTCCAATCGCGAGGAAGGGGGTACGCGAAAAGTTCGTATATTTCCCCTTCCCCTGCCCCCCTCGGTACTAATAAGGCAATTTTAAGACTTGTTTTGAAAAGATCTCATTAAGACCTTTCCAATGACACTCTAGTCGATGACCGGTGGTGAAAAATTTTTTTTGAGGGGTCACCTCCCTATATGGGGAGACCCCCCTTAAACCCCTTTGAAAAATTTTTCCACCATTGAACTTTCAAGAAGTCACCACTTCTGACCTTTCCACAAAGTTTCATGGCTGTAGCCTCTATAGTTTCGGAGGAAAAGTGCTGTGACATACAGACGGACGGACGGACGGACGGACAGACGGACACAGGTCGTGATTGGAATGGCGTTTGGTATTTTAGTACAAAACCCTAAAAAAACGACTCACTGCGTACCAAAACGATAATGATTTATTCTTACTGCCAAATAATTCCTAAAAACTAAAAAATTGTTTACATATTCGTGCGTGAAAGTAATATTGCAGGTCATTTCATTAATTACTTCAAAAATGCTGGAATTGTTTACATAAATAATGTTGCTACCGCGTTGACCACTGACTCAGATTTCCTCACGTGAGTCAATGTTCCACGAGATAATTGAACATAAACTTTTAATTATGTCACAAAATACTGCAATTGTGGCATCTTGCATTTCTTCAATTAGGTCTTAAGTGCCAGAATCGCTTACACATATGAAGCAATTACCGTACCAAACATTGACACAGATTTACATGAGTCAATATTGCCAGCGGCAGTTGAACCTAAATTACAACTTAATTTAAATGCAGATTCTAAATAATATGATATTTATGTAAATTGAAATATTACAATAGAATTTCGGAATTTTGTTCGATTCCATTTAAGATATAATACGAACTCGAACTTTGCGGAAACAATGACGGATAATAGTTTTCATCATAACTAACTAGCTTTGAGCCTGCAAATGTTTGCCTCAGAGGCAATTGCTAAATATTGTTTTGAATTGTAGCAAAAATATTTATAATTGATTTAATTTTGACTTTTTAACACTTATTGACTTAAAATATTGTCATTTGGGTACCTGCGTAGCAGATTCTAATAACAGATTTTAAACATACTGCCAGTCTTGAAGTTGAGCAACTTCAAACGTGAAATCTTTCGTGTTGTGCCGGTTGCTGCGTTGTGGCTTAGGTGCTCTTTTCTTGCGACAGTAGTGGATAAACGCACCCAAGATCATCACTGTGAAACATCCCGTTGACGTGTAGCCTACTGATAACGAGTGCAGATAATGTGACAAAGTATCAGATAAGTCGATGTTTGCCTTCAGATTTTGTATCTCTGAGCTTAGATTCGTTATCGGCTCAAAATGCTTCGTAACGTGGACTGAATTGAGTGCCATGATTGGATCGGCTTCTTCAATAGTAATGTTGACCTTGGGGTAAAACGACTTGGCGTGAAACTCCGTCGTTGCTCCTTGTGTGAAGGCGAGTAACGTGATATCAGCGCTTCTCATACTGCAAACTGCACTTATGACTAGTAAACCAGAGCCCTTGAGGATTTTCCGCAAGATCCGTCCATTGCATAGAAAGTCATAATCCTCTTGCTTTTTTAACGTAAAGATCCAACGATTAGGAGTGCGAAGTTGGATCCAGGTTCTACTAGCAGTGATTATTTCTCTTGGGCATGAAGGTCTGGTTTGACGTGCAGTAAAGAGATGTAGTTCACATATGCTGTTGGAGGGGTTAAATTTTATGACGGGACAGTTTTTTGCAGACATAAAAATCTGTCTCTGTTAATAGGTAAAAATTATCTCGGCACTCATTTACCATCATATAAGGCGCCTTGGGTACAATTTTTAGTAAGTTTTTTCCGTCCCTATGTGGTACTGGGACGATCCGGAACAGTTCGAATCTATTGTTGGTAATTAGTGGAATCTCAATTCCAAAAATGATGTAATCTTTGACTCGAGAGGTGTGAATATCCATGGTTCAATAGAAAATCAGAGGGTCAACAGTGCCGTTATATGACGGCAAGTTTTCATCTCTGGTAACTGATTTTTGATGACACGAGCTTGTTCCTGAAGTTGGTTAATTGAAATTATGGGAGGGTTGATTTTGCCATACTGTGAGTCGGATAGTGACGCCAATATTGCATCTTGAATATTTTGACATTCCAATAATAACGATCAGATGAAAATAGCCATAGTATGGAAGGTTTGAATCAATTTCTGCTCCTTTAGCTCTGCGTTGAGATTCTGTACATTCTTGAACACGGCGTGGCATGACTTATTCACGGAGTCAGCTTGATCGCATAGGTGCTCTTCGTCCTTTTAAATTATGTTAGTGTTCGTGTCGATTATGGAGGTTTGTGACTTAATCAGCTTTCCAAGATGACCCTCTTTTCCTTTACTTTGGCGATGGTCTCAGACATATGACCCTCCTTAGAGCTGTCTAGAACGCCGAACAATTTGTTTGAAATATTGCCAATAATGTCGAACGTTGATCTCTATCTTCTTATAGGTTGAGTATGACGACGCTCAGTTAAGTAAATACTATTATCTTAAATCCCATTAAATTGGTGTAAGTATTGCTCGACTATTTGAATATGATGCTCATTATGGTGAATCACACTGCACAGTTTCTTTAATAGTTGGATTCGATCACTAGTTGCCTTGATAGTGGCCCAGTAGGACTTTAGGTCGTAGTACGCTACGACGTGCCAACTGTCAGATGTCAAATTTCCTTCCCCCCGAGCTCTTGAAGTAGACACCAGTATTGTTGTTAAACTCCTCAATTTGTACCAATTCGTTCGTTGAGAAAGCCGGCATTAGTAATAGTGTCAGAAGAATAGCTTTCAGAGGCGATGTCAAGTTGGTCGAGCCTTTAAGCTTGTAATGATTTTCAACCTTTTAGGTTCGAACGCGGAACCAACCTCTCATCGGTTCTAGACGTTAAGTCTGAGTAGTGCCAACGGATGGTACCAACAGGTCAACCAATCCGTGCACCGTAACCCATTCACGCGGTGACTGCTTGTCGGCCAGCTAGTTCGGAGAGGATTTCGGTCGCGGGTCTCCGAATGGGTTACGCTCAATTACAATATTTCAGTCACCTGGACATGCCCGTTTTCCAAACGCGTCAATAACTACTCATCCAGAACGGGAAACCTACGTTACTTTAGTTCTGGATGTGATCTTTCCACAGATCTCAAATCAAAACTCTACAAAATCCTATAGGCGCGTTACCGAATCACCGACGCGGTACCGAAAAAATATGCTACTCGAAATTAAACCGACGAAAACTACTCTAATGAAATGACGAAACAAGCAAAGGTACCGCGTACCGCGCACGACGCGAAACCGACCTCAGCGGATTTGTCGAAACCCTACCCTCGCGACGGCATACTTACCCTACACTCTCGGTTCCCACTGAAAAAGAACGAGCCACTGAAAAGGAAAGTCGTGGTTAACGTTTTAGCAATTCATATTATTTTCTTAGCCTTATCAATTTAACATTAGTATCAATAAAATGTAATATTTAATCATTATCTTTTTCAAATTTCAAATTTCCTTGCCATTATTAAAAATAAGAGCAAATACAATAATAATATTATAGTATTAAATCGATAAACGTATTAAGAATAATTTATATAAAATACAATAAATGTTTCCTTCTGTTCCGTTTTATTCATTTATACTTTATTTTCATTGAATTCTATACTTTTTAATGTTTTCATTTAAAAATTCTCAAGGGTAAAAGTTACGAAGACGATTTCCTTAAAATAGATTTGATAATTATGTTTTCATAATTTTCATCCATTCTCATAACTAGATCTTGTTTTGAATCGGAGTTTATCCCCGTTAAAAATATTAACAATTTTCTCTCTTATAATATGTGTCTGTATAATAATTTCACCAAAAAATATTTCCCTTTATTTTGCTACACGAGAATTTATTTTACTAAAGCGTAAGAAATATTTAAACGCGTTTTGCAATTGTTGAAAAGAACGTGTGTATTTGTAACTACTCAAAGCAAAAACAACAGACAAATTCCCACTTATTAAAAGAAAATTGTCTTAAAAAATGTTCCTATATCTCTAGCAAATTATGCACTTGTTGTTTTTAATTATTTTTACTTCATTCATTATCAAATCTTTTTTTTTGTCTATAGTATATAAATAGTCAAAGAGACAATATTTGAAATAACAAACACAAAATATATATATTTCATAAGATACATGCATGGATAATAATCAACCTTATACGAGTAGATATGCTTTTGCAGCCGTATAAAATAAATTCTTTAAAATTACGCAAAAGTAAGATAAAAACAGGAAATCGAAAAAACATTATTGTTCATAATATTAATTGTTTCATTAAAAATAATAACATCATAATAGTATAGTATCGTAGTAATAGTGGGTGTGTGTGTATATGCGAAATAAAAATTAAATTAATTCCTATGTAATAAGTATCAACCCCCATTGAATGGATCTAAAGAATGCTTGCTTCTTCACATCTTCAGCATCCCACTCCGATGAGCCCAATCTTCTTTCAGGATTCTTGTGAAGCAGCCTACGCATAATTGCAATAGCTTCTAATGGTAAAAATCTAGGATATCTGACTTCATCATTTACAATCAAGTCGAACACTTCTTCCTTTTACATATTTGGCCTGGTAGTGACATTTGGTCTGCGAAGAGGTTGCCGCGTTGAAAAGGATATGCGAGCAATCAGTTACGCGTATTATATTGTAATTGAGGCAGATTCGGGACAATAAATTTTACTCTGTATGTCTACACCTTTTCATAGCGGTAAAGGTGAGAAATACAATAACAAATTGAACGAGTCGTCTGTACGTGCGAGCTTCGGAAAACAAATAAGTATCGCGAAATCGTTCTGCCAATATGGCCACTCAGGAAAGTGTTTCGCGACAGGCAACTGCAACACCTGGCAATGATAAAGCCGATCACAAAGCCAGAATGGATGGTGGACTAACTGGCTGCATCCAATTCGCGCACGCAAGATAAATTTACAAATTGCCTTTAACTTCTGCCACTGCTGATGGTTTTACAGCACTGCTGCTTTCACCCGCATGGTCACCTTTCGCCTGACTATTATCTTCTGGTGCCTTTCCGCTCACCTAGACAAAATATTGCTAATATTTTCTAAGTCTTTCTTAACTAAACTAACCTCTTTCATGATTGGAGCCTGTTGATCTTCTTGCTGAGTTTGACAGAGTTCCCTGTTCTAGCCTGAGGCAATGTTCCGGTGAATTTCACAAGTGTTCGATGTTCCCTTTGCAGTTTTCTTGAGTACGTTTCACTCCGACCAAATCCTACACACAAGCGATCGTCAACGAAAGTATGTTAAGAGGTAGAAAAGCACTTGAAACGTTCTAGACAGCACAACCTACGATCACGAACCATCGATCACCACAAACAGTTCTTTTGTTTCCTTCGCCGCCATGTGGCTGTCAAAATCCCAGGTTGTCACCTCGGACAAAACATCTGTGTGTGGAATGGCACGCCATATGGCGGCAATGTGCCTCTCCAGTTGTCGCCAGTGGCATAGTTTTCTCGATGGCCACGGTGGAGGGGCATTTCCAGATGGCTATGTCTCGAAATGTGCCGGGGTTGGATTAATTCTATATTTCGAATATTTATCTCCACAGATCTAAATATTTGGACAGAAAAAAAATATTTTCTGCACAACGATATCCGCACGACAGATGAAGTCCGCTGGCACTTCGAGGACATATCCATCTGGCCGGTTGCAAGGGTTCGGGATCGGAATCACTTCGATTCCCGGGCGTAGGCGTCACATTACACATTCCCCCCCCCCAAAATCGAAGTAATTACGATCCCGTCTCCTATATAAAAGGTCTTGGTTAGGGCCATGGCGGGTCGAAGGTCGGTTCCGAGGAATAGGCTACACCCATGTTCGTGAAGACTCGACAGTGACTATATAGTAGGGAGTCAGGTGTCATTCGGAGGTCTTCGTCTAAGCAGAGATTGGGGTAAGCCAAGGTTTCTCGTGGGAAATAGTTGCACTTCATCGTCTAAGGTCTTTTGCGTGGTAAATTCCCAGGGTTTTACCAGTCATGTCCGCGATGAGGTATCGGGTGGGGCTTATTACTTGTAGGACTCGACACTTCACGAATTTCTTGTCTAGTTTGGCATTGTAATGTCGGGTGGCATCGCTCTGTCGGAAGTTTCGACGATATATTTCGTCGCCTGCCTTAAAGCCAGAAGGATGAGATCGCAAGTTGTACCGCTCCTCTCCCATCCGTCTACTTTCTTCAATCTTCTCCCGCAGTTGATCTCGCAGAAGTTGGAGCTTTTCGTGCGGTTCTAGAACCACGATTGGGTCCTCTAGCGATTTCAGCTGCCGCAATAGCCGGTAAGCGCTCCCATGACAGATCATGTACTGGCCGAACACTGCGAAATACGGCGAAATGCCGGTAGTGGCGTGGTACGACGAGCGCAGCGCACTAGTGATGGCGGACAATTTGCGATCCCAGTCCTTCTGATTCGGGTGGACATAGGCGCGGATGGCCGCTATGAGCGTACGATTCAGTCGTTCGGATGCGTTGGCTTGTGGTGAATAGACGGCAGTTCGTTGGTGGATGATGCCGTATTTGGACATTAGGTCTCGGAACTTGCTGGAGGTGAACTGGACCCCATTGTCGGAGACAAGTTTCTCCGGAACTCCAAACATGTGAAAGACTCGGTTCTCCAAAAAGCTGATTATAGGTCCAGTGTGCATGTTACGTAGTGGTTCTATGATAGGGAATTTAGAGAGCTGGTCCAGGACCACGACAGCTCCCGTGTGACCAGAAGCAGATCGAGGGTAAGGACCGATAAGATCAATGTACAAGCGCTGGAACACGCGTTCGGGGACCTCAACCTTACCCATGGGTGGCCGAAGAATGGTGTTGGGCGCTTTAGTGCACTTGCATAGCTCACAAGAGGCTACGTACGCTTTTATCTGTTGTGCCATCTTAGGCCAAAAGAAACAGGTTTTCAACCGCCTAAGTGTACGACCGTATCCGCCGTGCGCACTTGATGGGTGGTCATGAGCCCGTCTGATAAGATCAGTGGTTAATTCTTCGGGCACCCACAACTTCCACTGTTCTTCTTCTTGTATGGGGTCTCCGGATGCGTGTCCCATCCGCTTATAAATAAATCCATCCGTCAACCGCAGTTCAGGAAGCTGGGGCTGTTGATTCTGGATAGTGTGAATCAGTTGTGTGTAGGTTGCTGACTTGAAGGCAGGATGGTCCAAATCGATCAATTGGGGGCTGTCGTCCTCTTGGACCAACTCGGCTCCTTCAGGGGCGAACATTCTGGATAGGGTGTCGGGGACTACATGCTGGCTACCTTTTCGGTGGCGGATTGTGAAGTCAAATGCCTGTAATTTCAGTGCCCACCTGGCCAATCTGCCGTTGAGGTCAGTCTGGCTCATGAGCCATTTCAGAGAAGCGTGATCCGTAACGATTTCAAAGGTGTGTCCCTCCACATAGGCTCGGAAGCGTTTCACTGCCAACACCGCAGCTAGACATTCCTGCTCGGAGACCGTGTAATTTCGCTGGGCTGGGTTCAGCTTGTGAGACATGAAGGCTATAGGTCTCTCCTCGCCGTCTTGTGCAACCTGGACTAAGACTGCTCCCACCCCATGTTGACTCGCGTCACAATGGATTGAGAACGGTTTGTCAAAGTCCGGGCTGTGCAGTACAGGGGCTGTAGTCAGACTCTTCTTTAGCTCTTCAAAGGCTCGCAAGCTGGGCTCTTCCCAGACGAATTTACGTCCCTTACGCAGCATGTCGGTCAAAGGAGTGGTAATGGTGGCATAGTCACGTACAAAACGCTGGTACCATCCGCATAAGCCTAAGAATCGGCGCAACTGTTTGGTGGTCTTGGGTAGTGGAAAAACGTCAATCGCTTGAGTCTTTTCCGGATCGGTCTTGATATGGCCATGCCCAATGATGTGACCTAAATACTTCACCTCCGTCATCACAAACTGGCTCTTCCGTATGTTGATGGTTAATCTTGCCCTCCGGATGTGTAGAGCCACCTCCTGAAGCAGGTCGATGTGTTCATCAAAGGTCTCGGTTATAAGCAACAGATCGTCCAAGTAAACGAAAACTTGGTGCCGCAAATGAGGTGGTATCACCTTATCCATAAGGCGCGTCATTGTTTGGGGGGCATTACAAAATCCGAATGGCATGGTCACAAATTGATATAGGGGCCGACCTGGGACTGTGAAGGCTGTTTTCTCCTTTGAACCGGGGTCTAAAGGAATTTGCCAGAAGGCGTCCTTGAGGTCTAAGCTCGTGATGAAATGGGCTTTAGGCAATCGACTCAAAATGCCTTCGATCAACGGTAGAGGATATGCGTCCTTGACTGTGACGGCGTTCAAGCGTCTGGCATCTAGGCATAACCGGACCTTGTTCGGCTTGACCACTAAGGTGACTGGGGAAGCCCACGCGCTCTGTGATTCTTCGATTACGCCTAATGCTAGCATTCGATCCACTTCGGCATATAACGATTTTTCCTTCGCCGGAAATATGGCGAAATGTCTCTGTTTTATGGGTTTAGCATCCCCCACATCTATAGTGTGGAACACCAGGGCAGTCCGCCCGAGACCTTCCTTCTCGTGCGAGGGAAAAGCCGATATAGCCGAGTCAAGACGCATTTGCTGAGTTACATCCAGTGTATGCCGTAATAAGTTAGTGGGTTGCGATTGGTCAGGAACGGTGGTGACGGACTCCAGGGACGAACCGGAAAATAGTGCCGGGGCCAAGTTAAATTTTCGAACGAAATCCACTCCTAGGTAAAGATTCTGGGTTAACTGAGGTATAGGTCGGGTGGCAACTGAGGTATAATGAAAAATTCCATGGGTTTAGTTACTCCTTTAAAGGTGACATCCGTCATAATTTTTCCCACTACAGAGTGACGAGTTCCGTCCGCCGTGCTTAACCAGGAGGTGAAATGACGGATTTGGTCCGCGTGCTTTGCCAGTACCTCCCCTGCAAACTCGGCAGATATGCAATTCACACTGGCTCCCGTATCGACTAAGCCTGATACTCGTTTTTGCAGGAGGTGTACTGACGCATATGGCCGAACATCATCCCTCAATAATTCGTCTAAGTATATGTCCTTCAACACTTTCCTCGACTGCCTGACTTTTCTCCAGAAGCTCCGCATCCGACGCGTGGCTCGCTTGCTTCGCGGTGGGACATTTGTGGCCAACTCCTCATGGAAGATGCGCTGTCGAGTAGCCAAGTAATTCCGCAGCCTGACATGAAAAGGTTTTACATGCCAAGGAACTTTCGTCTCGCTATCATTTCCCTGCGCATTGGCCTCGGCGGAGGACGGCGTCGGTTGTGGAACTTCGGGAGAACTGTGTTTAGCGGTGCGAGTCAGCAGAGTTGGAGTCATGTTGGGAGCTTGGTCATAGCCAGTGATGGGGTCTGGATTGGTTCGTCCGGGGTTTAAGAGTGCCGACGGGTGGTCGCGGCACTCGGTGGCAAGTTTTTTCGCCCTTTGCAATTTGCACAGTCAGGTGCGTATGTGTCGGCCTTCCCGCAGCGGTAGCAGAAAAGCGTCGGCTCCGCTGGACATGCATAGAACCGATGTCCCGCTTGTCGGCAGTTCCAACAGACCGTCGGGCTTGTAATTGCTTCAAGGGTGGATCGATCAATCAAGGCTGGGTCCTCAAGCTCCGGTGGTGCTCCGCTCCTCGGTGCTGGTACTGGATCAGCAAGCAGGTGGTCAGCTGCCATCAACTCCGCGGCGTGATGATTTCGGGGATTTGGTCCCGTTATGCGAGGTTGTGGACGGAAGGTACCACGCCGCTCATCCAAGTGTTCTTGTCTACGGGCATGGAGGCGCAATCCCTGTATGGTGTTGATGGGAAAATGCAGAAGGCTGTTCTGGAGATCCCAGCGCATATTCTCTCTGATAATTTCTACCAGTTCGTCCTCGGGCATGGTATTTCGCAAGCGAGTGCTCAATCTCACTATACTTGTGTAGTACTGGTCGAACGGTTCGTGAGCGCCTTGTTTCCGTTTCTTTATTTGCTCCCTTAGCTCTCTCTCAGTGAAGCCACCCTCAAATCGATTGCGGAAGGCTGCACTGAAAGAGTGCCAAGTGGGACGTGGCGTTGATTCTTTAAAGCTCCAGTACCAGTCGGCAGCGTCGCCGCTGAACAAAAGATGTGCATGCCGGAGGAAGGCCGAGGAATCCCCTCCCAGGGTGCTGGATACCAACGCCTGAATCCGGAAAAGGAACCGGTCCGCCGATATCATATCGTTGAACCCTGTAAAGTTCAGGCGCCAACTCTCCATGATACGAGGCGTCGGGTCTCGAAAAAGTGCCAATGCGTTCCCGGGGGGAATCACATCTTCTGTTGACCTGTTGTACTGTACTGCCTCGGGGGCTGGAGGTACCAACGGAGGTCCGGTACTGTGTCGCGGTCTATATTCGGGAGCTCTGGGATCCATTCCCGAGTTCCTTGGGGGTGGGACCCATTGCTCGGATTGTCGGGAGTGGGGCATCGCCACACTGGGATTTGGCTCCCAGCCAAGCGGAGTTCTCACGCGGCTGGGTGGTTGGCTCAACGGGAGATTCTGGATCTTTCCCTCCAGGTTGCCAATCCTCTCCGACATATCCCTCATCAACGCCACGAGGGTGTCAATGGAGTGGGCGGAAGGCATGGTTGTCACCTCGGACACGACACTTGCAGCCGGAACTTCACCGCCTACTGCTCCTTGCAGGTCTAAAAGTGGTTGGGACTGTTCAGCCTCTGGAACTCCTTTCGCCACTGCTCCACGCGTTGGTAGGGGCGTTCCGAGGGGGACGTCTGGGGCAGACCGATCTATGGGTCGCCGGCATAAGGGACACAGTTCTGACGTGAGGAGGAGCTGTTGTACACAGGCACGATGGAATAAATGTCCACAATCCAATCGCACGCTGTGTACGCCCTCCACTACGTCTTCGAAGCAAATCCCGCAGTTAGCTGGTTGGACCGTTTTGGATCTGGTCCAACGCTTGTCTGGGGTCCGCTTCGTTGCCATTTTGTGTGGGTTAATTGTGGTGCTAAAATAAAATAAAAAAAATATATAGAATATACTTATTCCTACTAATAACTTATCACTAAATTAGTGGCCGTTAGTGGCGAGCTATGTATAGAAAATAGAAAAAGAGAGAGAGAAAAAAAATTATATGATACACACTTTCCTTTTCAGTGGTCGACTCCTCCAACGGGAAAAGAGAGTGCGTGGTAATCTGCCGAAGAAAGGGTGCTTTCGGTCGATTTACGAAATTATATCCCCTAAACCCACATACATTACAAAAAACCGTCTCTAAACTACGTTAAAGTGACTCGACGAGACAAGTGGTAGAGCTACCGTAACGATTTTAGTACGCGGTCAAAATTCCCGACGCGTGGAAGCATTCCGGGCTTCGCAACTCCAGCATACGCCACCGAACGTTGAACCGATACCACTCGTCTATCACGCATACGAAATAATTAGAATCCTTCCGCGACATAAAGGCAAGGTAGCCTTCTATTTTCTTGAGAGTCCATGCTGATAGGTAAACCCATCAGACTGGCAGTTCCATCAAGAAAATAGAAGGTCCTTACAGGGGTTAACCTGGGACAACACATCGGAAGGAATCTGTCGCGAAAAAAAATCAATCAAAGGAGAGCGGAAGCTACAACTCACGTGAAGCGACTCCTAATGTGTATCACACAACTCCACTGCTCCTGATAGTGGGACTCGAGTACCAAAGTACCTTACATCCTCCGTAACGGACCAACTCGTCAGAAGACGCGAAGTTCTTTCCCCATTAGGATGTTTTTGGCCCCACGTTGGGCGCCATTTGTAATGATTTTCAACCTTTTAGGTTCGAACGCGGAACCGACCTCTCATCGGTTCTAGACGTTAAGTCTGAGTAGTGCCAACGGATGGTACCAACAGGTCAACCAATCCGTGCACCGTAACCCATTCACGCGGTGACTGCTTGTCGGCCAGCTAGTTCGGAGAGGATTTCGGTCGCGGGTCTCCGAATGGGTTACGCTCAATTACAATATTTCAGTCACCTGGACATGCCCGTTTTCCAAACGCGTCAATAACTACTCATCCAGAACGGGAAACCTACGTTACTTTAGTTCTGGATGTGATCTTTCCACAGATCTCAAATCAAAACTCTACAAAATCCTATAGGCGCGTTACCGAATCACCGACGCGGTACCGAAAAAATATGCTACTCGAAATTAAACCGACGAAAACTACTCTAATGAAATGACGAAACAAGCAAAGGTACCGCGTACCGCGCACGACGCGAAACCGACCTCAGCGGATTTGTCGAAACCCTACCCTCGCGACGGCATACTTACCCTACACTCTCGGTTCCCACTGAAAAAGAACGAGCCACTGAAAAGGAAAGTCGTGGTTAACGTTTTAGCAATTCATATTATTTTCTTAGCCTTATCAATTTAACATTAGTATCAATAAAATGTAATATTTAATCATTATCTTTTTCAAATTTCAAATTTCCTTGCCATTATTAAAAATAAGAGCAAATACAATAATAATATTATAGTATTAAATCGATAAACGTATTAAGAATAATTTATATAAAATACAATAAATGTTTCCTTCTGTTCCGTTTTATTCATTTATACTTTATTTTCATTGAATTCTATACTTTTTAATGTTTTCATTTAAAAATTCTCAAGGGTAAAAGTTACGAAGACGATTTCCTTAAAATAGATTTGATAATTATGTTTTCATAATTTTCATCCATTCTCATAACTAGATCTTGTTTTGAATCGGAGTTTATCCCCGTTAAAAATATTAACAATTTTCTCTCTTATAATATGTGTCTGTATAATAATTTCACCAAAAAATATTTCCCTTTATTTTGCTACACGAGAATTTATTTTACTAAAGCGTAAGAAATATTTAAACGCGTTTTGCAATTGTTGAAAAGAACGTGTGTATTTGTAACTACTCAAAGCAAAAACAACAGACAAATTCCCACTTATTAAAAGAAAATTGTCTTAAAAAATGTTCCTATATCTCTAGCAAATTATGCACTTGTTGTTTTTAATTATTTTTACTTCATTCATTATCAAATCTTTTTTTTTGTCTATAGTATATAAATAGTCAAAGAGACAATATTTGAAATAACAAACACAAAATATATATATTTCATAAGATACATGCATGGATAATAATCAACCTTATACGAGTAGATATGCTTTTGCAGCCGTATAAAATAAATTCTTTAAAATTACGCAAAAGTAAGATAAAAACAGGAAATCGAAAAAACATTATTGTTCATAATATTAATTGTTTCATTAAAAATAATAACATCATAATAGTATAGTATCGTAGTAATAGTGGGTGTGTGTGTATATGCGAAATAAAAATTAAATTAATTCCTATGTAATAAGTATCAACCCCCATTGAATGGATCTAAAGAATGCTTGCTTCTTCACATCTTCAGCATCCCACTCCGATGAGCCCAATCTTCTTTCAGGATTCTTGTGAAGCAGCCTACGCATAATTGCAATAGCTTCTAATGGTAAAAATCTAGGATATCTGACTTCATCATTTACAATCAAGTCGAACACTTCTTCCTTTTACATATTTGGCCTGGTAGTGACATTTGGTCTGCGAAGAGGTTGCCGCGTTGAAAAGGATATGCGAGCAATCAGTTACGCGTATTATATTGTAATTGAGGCAGATTCGGGACAATAAATTTTACTCTGTATGTCTACACCTTTTCATAGCGGTAAAGGTGAGAAATACAATAACAAATTGAACGAGTCGTCTGTACGTGCGAGCTTCGGAAAACAAATAAGTATCGCGAAATCGTTCTGCCAATATGGCCACTCAGGAAAGTGTTTCGCGACAGGCAACTGCAACACCTGGCAATGATAAAGCCGATCACAAAGCCAGAATGGATGGTGGACTAACTGGCTGCATCCAATTCGCGCACGCAAGATAAATTTACAAATTGCCTTTAACTTCTGCCACTGCTGATGGTTTTACAGCACTGCTGCTTTCACCCGCATGGTCACCTTTCGCCTGACTATTATCTTCTGGTGCCTTTCCGCTCACCTAGACAAAATATTGCTAATATTTTCTAAGTCTTTCTTAACTAAACTGACCTCTTTCATGATTGGAGCCTGTTGATCTTCTTGCTGAGTTTGACAGAGTTCCCTGTTCTAGCCTGAGGCAATGTTCCGGTGAATTTCACAAGTGTTCGATGTTCCCTTTGCAGTTTTCTTGAGTACGTTTCGCTCCGACCAAATCCTACACACAAGCGATCGTCAACGAAAGTATGTTAAGAGGTAGAAAAGCACTTGAAACGTTCTAGACAGCACAACCTACGATCACGAACCATCGATCACCACAAACAGTTCTTTTGTTTCCTTCGCCGCCATGTGGCTGTCAAAATCCCAGGTTGTCACCTCGGACAAAACATCTGTGTGTGGAATGGCACGCCATATGGCGGCAATGTGCCTCTCCAGTTGTCGCCAGTGGCATAGTTTTCTCGATGGCCACGGTGGAGGGGCATTTCCAGATGGCTATGTCTCGAAATGTGCCGGGGTTGGATTAATTCTATATTTCGAATATTTATCTCCACAGATCTAAATATTTGGACAGAAAAAAAATATTTTCTGCACAACGATATCCGCACGACAGATGAAGTCCGCTGGCACTTCGAGGACATATCCATCTGGCCGGTTGCAAGGGTTCGGGATCGGAATCACTTCGATTCCCGGGCGTAGGCGTCACATTACAAGCTTTCGAGATGCCGGCAACCTTTGAGAATCCTGTTGCGGCTGTATCATTATTTAATTGGCTACTCTGCAAGATATTTTGCTCATGACTTAGCTCATCTATATCTACTGGTAATGGAGCTATAGTATGTATAGCTCTGCGAGAGATTCCGGACGCAGTCTTAACCCTAACTACGCGTACTTTTTTACCAACACCAGTAATGACTTCAACAATTCTTCCCATTGGCCATTTCAAGGGGGAATGTTGTCTTCTTTTACCACTACCAGCATGCCTTCCTTGACATTGGGTTGCGTTGAAGTCCATTTTACTCGCTTTTGGAGCCCAGTGAGTGCCACCGATTCCAAAAATCTCTGCAGACTTGACTTACGAGGGCCCATCTTGTACGCAACGACATATTTGCATCCGTATGCATGCTGGTGCCATTCAAAACGGCTTCGCCGGTTAGGAAGTGTGCAATTGTCAACGGTGTTAAATCATTAGGGTTAGATGATAAGGGTTCTAATGGCCTGGTGTTCAAAATAGCCTCAACTTCACATGCAATCGTGCACAGCTCTTCGTAAGTTGGACCGATTGATACTAGTGCCTTGCGAAGAAGAGTTTTTGCGCTCTTTACAGGCGCCTCCTAAAGACCCCCAAAATGCGGTGACCGTGGTGGAATGAAGTGAAACTGAACTCGGCTCTCCGCGCATGTTTTCGCAATTCGCTCTGTTGACTTATGATCGTCAAAGATTTTGTTCGACTTCCTTCAGTTGTCTTTCGGCCCCAACAAAGTTGCGTGCATTATCGCAGGACATATTTTCACAGATTCGTCGTCTGGCAATGAATCTTTTTAGGGCCCCTAAAAAGCCTTCAGTAGTCAAATCTGATACAATTTCCAAATGAATTGCATTTGTCGTAAAACAAATGAACACAGGGAGATAAGTTTTCTCCTTGCTCTTTCCTCGGAATTTAAAACGGGTATAATCTGGACCACAAAAATCAATTCCATGGTTAAGTAACGGTCTGGTCTCTCTAACACGATGGGCTGGCAGGCTACCCGCTCGCTGAGTACCGAGACCTGGCCTCAGTCTTGTGCAAGTTACACAGTTTGACACAGCTGACCGTGCCAACTCGCTAACTTTAACAATCCATTATCGTTGTCGTGCAATCACAATCAGTGCTGAAAGTCGTATGTAGATATATTATGAGCAATTTGGCTAAAGGACTCTCGCTGGGAATCACAATTGAGTGTTAAGGTACTTCACTAATTTCTGCCTGTTGAATTTTCCCTCCTACTTGCATCAGCCCATGATCTAAAAACGGTGTTAGATTGTCGTGATGACGCTGTTGCTTTTTGAAAGCTCCTTCATATCATTTTCAAAATATATATCTTCTACACTTCAAAAACGGTTGTGGCGTACGTTCTGTCTTCCGAAATAGTCGTACAGCTCTAAGTACATATACCAACACTCATCGCAGCTTCCCGAAAGAATTCCCGTGGTTGATTGCATACATCGGATGATCAGCTACTGCCGCAAACACCAGTGAAAAGCTTGTGGTTTTTTCTTCTTCTGCTAAGCAAACTTCTGTCTCCACGGATCGAGGCCAGTGAGCCTTGGTGATGTGTTCTCTATAATTGAACTTAAACGGTTAACTACATACGTCTTTAAGGATGAAGGTCCCTTACTGATCCAAGCTAACACAATTTCCAAATCGGTCCATAGCCAAGCTTCCTCAAATTTGAAATGGATTTCACTTAATACGTGCTTCACAGTTTGACAAGCTTATTTTGCTGCACGAACTTCTAGCCTTGGAAGTGTTACTTGCTTTACCGGTGCCACTCACGGTCTCGAACATAACAACCTGACTATCACCTTCCCTGCAATCTTAATCGAATGTAGACTCCCATGCAATATGCTTTCTCGCTCGCATACATGCCTTAGGATGTTGTAAGTTTGCTTAACTCTTCGCGAAACTTGAACTAGCTAGATTGTAAGTCAAATAGCAGCTGCTCATCCCATCCTAGTTCTAGTTTCCATAATTGCTGCATGAATATCTTCCCCTTAGCTACCACAGGGTTTATTAATCCAAGCGGATAAAAAATTTGGGAGATCTCGGAAAGAACACTCCTTTTCGGGATAATTTTATGGGCCTTGTCACTTGTGCTTACTGCAAACATGTCGGTTACTGGGTGCCACACAAACCCCAATGTCTTGATATCATGGTTTTCAATTTCTGAAAAATGCAACTGAATCTCCAAGTCTTGGCTGGGAATGTTTTCTATTAGCTTTGGATGACTAGCATACCATCTCCGTAAAGGCAAACCGGCTTCCTTTAACAAAAGTCGTACTTGATTCTGCATTTCTATAACTACTGGTAGATCATCACTGCCAGTTATGATGTCATCAACATAAAAATCCCCATGAGGTTTGATGTTAAAGGATATTGTTCGGCCTCATCCTTTCCTAGCTTTTGCAGACATTTGGTGGCTAGATATGAGGCGCACTTTGTACCATATGTCACGTACACAACTGATAGTATTTTATAGCTTCATCCGGTCGATAACGCCAAATTATTAGTTGCATGTTGCGATCCTCCTCAGCAACCAATATTTGGCGATACATCTTGACTATATCAGCTGTGAATATACTGCGCCGAGCTCTGAACCGTAGCAGTATCGAAAATAAGTCATTCTGTATCTTTAGACCCTTCAAAAGTAAATTGTTCAGGGATGTATTCTTCGATGTCTTCGCTGAAGCGTCAAAAACCACCCGTAGCTTAGTTGTACTGCTAGACGGATTTATCACAAAATGGTGCGGAAAAAAACAATGGGGTGATTTTATTTCCTTACCGCCACCCTCCTGCATGTGTCCCAACTCTATATACTCTTGCATAAAAGCCCGATACTGCTCATAAGCATGAGGATCTTTTCGCAGCTTGTTTTCGATGTTAATAAAACGTTTGTAGGCAATATCCCTTGACTCTCCAATTAACCGAGGATCGCTGAGCATGGGTAAACTGGCAGTAAAATGCCCAGTTGCGTCACAAAATGTCATGCCTTCAAAAAAATCTTCACACTTTTGGTCAGTCGCCGTCAACGCTATTTTTTGGGGCCACTTTTCAAGCTCCCAAAGCTTCTGAAGTTGATTTTGCAAGTCCAAGTTCGTAATCCCACAAAATGGTGTAATATAATCAAGTTCAGCTACCTTCCTTAATACAATCCATCCAATCGTTGTGTTTTACAGCAAGAGAAGGAAATCGTTCAAGTTCATCTGCCCATAACGTGCTTATTCGCCATATAGCTCAGCTCCTAGCAGCATGTCCACCTTTTGAGGTTTGTTGCATTCTAGATCAGCCAATGCCACGTTTCCGAGATTTCCCAATGCTCAGTCCCAGGGTTTGACTCCTCGTTTACGTACACTGTAAGCTCCTGGATTTTCTTCACGGTCATTTCACAGCCTTGTTTCACTTTTTGGTAATAATTACTAGTGAAATATGCATGGCCTGTCGCCATTGGAATCAAAGATCTGATTCTTCCGTCAGTACTATCAAAATTCCACCATAACTCATTCAAACTCTCGAGCCTGGCCTTTAAATTTAGGATAGTACGTTTCTTTGGTCGCTCTTCTCTACATTGTCCTATCAACTTTTCAATGTCAGCCATATCGCACTGAAAAATCCTTTCACCACTCAAAATTTCCTGCACAACTATGTGTATCTTCCTTTGAACAAATTATCCTCGGGATATTTCTTTGCAAGCAAACCAAAATCTTCTCTTTTGTTCGGGGTCACCAAACATGGCAGCATTGACTCATAACCATTTTTTTTTTATTTCTCAGGATGGACATTCCTTCCCTTTCCGGTGTGCGATTATTTTCTGTGTAAGGTGGTCAGCACGGGCAGGCGCCTGCTCCTAAAGAACTCCGACACGGCTGAGCTATAGCCGGCTCAGAATGCCACCTGGGGGGAAAGCATATGTCTCTGCCAGAATCTCAGTCTGCGATTGCGGGAAGCACCGAGGCTCACAACAGTCTGCCTACCCAACTTGTTTGATACTGAAACCATCCATCTGCGTTGTGGAAGTCACTTGTTAAAGGTTTTCGTTGATTTTCGCCATTCCGTTTATGATGCTTTTAACAGATTTTGAAAGTACACAACTCAAATGTGAATTGCGATTGTCGCGCGACTATCTTCTTGTAGTCTGATTCATCGTTTAATGAATGCATTTATCAAAATATTGAAAATGTATATCACTTTTGAGGGTAATAAAATTTTGTCAGTCAATAATCTGTGAATCATAATGTCACCATCACATGAAAAATTTCATTGAATGAATGAAAAGTTCATTGTGACAATGAAGTTTTAGTTAACTATAGTCATTCATCATTATTGATATCTAAACTTTAAAAAATTTAAAAATATAGAATGAATGCAAAAATTTTGAAAAAATAAATTTAATTTTTAGAAATACTACCTACGTTTTTCAAATGAAAATATTATATGGGAAGAATTTAAGCTCAATTTTGGCTAGAATATATATAACTACATAGGATACAAAATACAGAATATCTAATGTATGTGGCAGTTATTTGTATTCTATTTTAATATATTTAATATTTTGGTTATCGATTATCGATAGTGTCCTCAGACCGGGGAACCAAACGCGTCCCCAGGGTTGCGGTTAGGGGCAGACCTTTCTCAAAAGGTTCGCTGCGAATAACCAATTAGCAGCCGTGGACAATCGTCGGCAGTGAAGGGAGAGTCTCAGGACAAATACCTGAATATCAATGATCTTCACTGTGACATGACGAAATATATGGCGTCATCAATTATCCATATATCCTGGCAGTAGGTAAAATGCTATGGGAACGGAAACCCAGGCAGAAAACCAAACTATGCAGGTCCACAAGGGGAACCAAATTACGGTGCAGGGGGTTGGATCCCCAGTACCGGCGGTAGAGGGTAGTGAGCGAGCAGGCTCCCGGCCGTCGTCATCCAGCGACTACAATGTTATAGAAGTGGTGAACTTGGCTTCTGTAACAGATATAACTACAAGCAAACAGGACGCTAGGACGGGCGCAGTAGAAGGACTATGTGCACCCCGGAGCGTCCAGTGCAAGACGTACACAATCCGGATCAAGCTGCGACACAAACAGAGGCCAGTGTAAGACTGGGGGAGGGAGAAGTTTTGCCGTTGGCCGACGCCACTTCAAACGTCAACCAAGCGATAGAAGCAAAAGGGCTAGGAAACGGGGGCCTCTCCCAAGAAGTGGCGCCAAATAACACAATCGCCCTTGACCGCGCCGAAGAGGAGCGGCTTACTCGGAAAGCGGGGACTATCGTTAAACAACTGAGGGCTGCCTCCGAAGTGCAGAAAAACATAGGCAAGAGTGTCAGGAATGGCATTCTTGAACTGGAGGAGCTTTTTGGCCGCATAACGCACTACAGGCGGAGGTGGCTTGCAACCGAAAAGCACCATAAAGACACGCTCTCTCTCGAGGCATCAGTGGGTCCTAGCAGCAGCAAAAGAATGGCCGGTAGCCCAATTGAAGGTGACCGTGAGAAAAGGAGGAAGGACGAGACCATAAACGAAGTTGTCACTCCAGGCGAGGAGTTTCATGTGGTGCGAAACAAGGCAGCGAAAAAAGCGGCTTAAAAGCTGCTCCTGGAAAAAACAGACAAAGAGAAGAAAAATGTTAGAAGAAGGTGATTTCGACGTGTGCACAAATTCTCCTCAGGCCATCACTCTTAGATACACACCGGTGATGGCGACCACCATGCTCGGAGGTGAGAGAGTAAATTTTTTAATTTTTCTACTTATGCAAACTCAATATGTTTTTGTATCTGCAAGTTATATTCAAGGTAAATTTCTCTTGTAAGTACTTGTATTAGCTAAACATTTTAATTGGATCATTTCACCCTTTTCACATCAACTTAATGTAAATCTATACGACAAATTTGCTCTACATTTGAAGCTTATCTAACGTCGCGCGGATATCGATCACTCTTTCGGATGGCTCCGATAGCTTTTTAAAATACTTTTTATGGAATTGTTTGCAGCTACATATAAATGAGTTGCATATTTTGAATAATAATTTTTCTGAAAAATTATTAGAGAAGAAAAATGTTAGAAGAAGGTGGTTTCGACGTGTGCGCAAATTAAAAAATATACTCTCTCACCTCTGAGCATGGTGGTCGCCATCACCGGTGTGTATCTAAGAGTGATGGCCTGAGGAGAATTAGTGCACACGTCGAAACCACCTTCTTCTAACATTTTTCTTCTCTAATAATTTTTCAGAAAAATTATTATTCAAAATATGCAACTCATTTATATGTAGCTGCAAACAATTCCATAAAAAGTAATTTAAAAAGCTATCGGAGCCATCCGAAAGAGTGATCGATATCCGCGCGACGTTAGATAAGCTTCAAATGTAGAGCAAATTTGTCGTATAGATTTACATTAAGTTGATGTGAAAAGGGTGAAATGATCCAATTAAAATGTTTAGCAAAGACAAAAAGCTCAACCACGAAAAGAAGAACAAAGAACCCCCCGATATACCGCAGAAAACAAAAAGCGAATCACGGCGCAAACCCTTGCGAGAGGCACTGCTTATTAAACCCACCAAGGGCCGAACCTACGCAGATGTTCTCCGTGAAATTAAAGGAGCGGTCAAGCCAGACGACACCAAAACTGCCATCAAAGCAGTTTGACCAACCCGGACCGGTGGCCAGCTGGTGGGGTTCGGCCCAGAGGCCACAAACAAAGATGCATTCCGTGACGCGGTTCAAAAGGTTCTTGGAGATGCGGCAACCGTTGCCTCGCTCAAACCAATGGCCACCCTGAAAATCAGGGGCCTCGACTGCGTCACGGACAAAGCTGAAGTAGAGGTTGCCATTAGGAGGGAGTTCCCCAGCTTAAGTGAAGTCAAGGCAAGATTGACACGTGAAAACACAAGGGGGCAACGCATGGCTATTGTCGAACTAGCTGATAAAGACGCCCAGCAAATCCTGGCGAAGGGCAAAATTAAGATAGGTTGGGTGATCTGCAGGATACGGAGAAGAGCGATCCCTATCCGCTGCTTCAGATGCCTTGAATACGGGCACACCGCGTATGGCTGTAGGGGACCCGACAGGAGATCTCTGTGCTACAAATGTGGTGAAACGGGGCACAAAAGGAAGCAGTGCACGAACGAGGCCTAATGCATTCTTTGCAAGGATGCTAAACTAGCACCCGGCGACCTCAAACATGAGCCGGGGACAGGGAGATGCTGGGTTTTCAAGGAGGCCCTAACTAAAGCCAAATCGATACTCAAATGATCCGTATCCTGCAGGTCAATTTGCACCGAAGCACAAACGCCCAGGACCTACTTGAGCAGTTTGCGAGGGATAAGAAAGTTGACCTCCTGTTGCTGAGCGAGCAACATCATAACAAGGACTCGCAAGCGTGGTACCCTGACGAATCTGGTACCTCGGCCATCTGGGTTCGAGACAGCGCCCGCCTTCAGGTGCAGGGCCATGGACGCGGGGATGGTTTTGTGTGGGTGCGGTGTTCAGGGATAACATATTCTGACGCCTAACGAGGCAATGCCATCTTTTCGAACGAAACTCGATGCCCTGGAGGACGCTGTCTCGAACACAGAGGGCCAAATGCTGGTCGGGGGAGACTTCAACGCTAGAGCCATTGAATGGGGTATGCCACAATCCAACTCAAGGGGAAAGCAAATCTTGGACATGGCGGCCAGAACAGCGCTTTTGGTCCTAAATACTGGTAACACCCCTACTTTCCGCCGCTGGGGTTGCGTAGGAACCATAACCGATGTGACACTCGCTTCGGAGTCCCTGGTACCTAGAGCACACAACTGGCGAGTACTAGAGGACTACTCGGCTAGTGATCACCAGTATATAGCGGTTGAGATTCACGACGGTGCCACTCTGCGTGCATATGCCCAAACTTCAATCCTCGGATGGAGGACTGGGAGGATCGACGTTGAAAGGTTCGCTAACGCGCTTACGGCAGGCGCACCGTTTCTGGGAGCTCCGCCAGGGAGTGGAGGGCCTACAGCCAAGGATTTGGTGAACTCAACTATGAGTACCATCATAACTGCTTGCGAGTCTTCCATGCCCCGTCGGAGACCCCGACACGGTAGGCCTCCAGTATACTGGTGGTCAAACGAGATCGCTAAACAAAGAAGCGAGTGTCACAAACTTCGGCGAGAGGCCCAGCGGGCGCGAACACGGGAGGAGGCAGACACTAGGCTAGCAGCATACAGGTCCGGCAGGAAATATCTTCGCAGGCTTATTAGCAAGAGCAAGGTCCGATGCTGGCAAGATCCCGTTGATGATGTAAATAGGGATCCGTGGGGCCTAGTTACAAGCTGGTCATGCGAAAACTTGGTGCCCAACGGAAGCCCTGCTTACATGAAGCAGAGAAAATGGACGAGATCTTACGGGCACTATTCTCCACGCACCCTGTCCGTGTCGATTCAGCTCATGCACGAACACCAATAGAATGCTCACCTTTCACAATGATGGAACTGGAGCAGGCAATTCTATCCATGAAAGCAAGGAAGGCACCGGGACCAGATGGCGTTCCTGCTGAGGTTTTGCAGCTTGTCTGCAAGCTTTGTCCTGACTTGTTGCTCAGTATGTTCAACGCTTGCCTTTACGAAGGTGTATTTCCGGAACGCTGGAAAGTGGCGAGGCTTGTACTGATCAGCAAGGGGAAGGGAAATTCCGAGTTGGCGTCTGCATACTGCCCGTTATATATGCTAGACACGGCTGGGAAAGTGCTCGAAAAACTCATCAAGGGAAGACCCACTGACGCGGTCCGTTCTGCCGGGGACCTATCTCCACGGCAGTATGGTTTTAGAGCAGGTCGCTCCACTATTGACGCGATAGTGGAAGTAGTGAGCGCGGTCCAAAGAGCGGAGGCTCACTGCCAGGCAAACAAAAGGGTTGTGTTGCTCGTGACGCTTGACGTCAGAAACGCCTTCAACTCCGCTAGATGGGCGGATATTCTGGAAGCACTGGAAAACTCTTTTCAAGTGCCAGAATATCTGATGCGGATTTGGAAGAACTACCTGACAGACCGGAGCCTGCTCTATGAGACGAAGGAGGGTCGGCGGAGGATGGAAGTTACATCGGGTGTTGCACAAGGCTCCATCCTTGGCCCAGGCCTGTGGAACATCACGTACGACGGGCTACTGAGAATCGAGCTGCCGGATAAGTCGCGCTTGATCGGCTATGCAGACGATGTCGCGGCGCTAGTTGCGGTATGCACTGTTGAACAAGCGCAACTCAGACTGGGTATGCTAATGCGCCGAGTAAGGAACTCGATTACTGCTCGCGGGTTCAGCCTAGCTTTGGAGAAAGCCGAAGTAGTCATCTTGACAAAGAAGAGAATCCCTAGAGTAAGGATGATCAACATTGAGGAAGCACTCGTTGAGACTAAACTAGCAGTGAAGTACCTGGGCATTTTGATCGACTCGAAGATGCGTTTCTCCGAGCAAATCAGGGCAATAGCTGACAAGACTGCAGTGAGTGTTTCGGCTCTCAGCCGGCTAATGGCCAACAAAGGGGGTCCCACTTCATCAAGAAGGAGGCTTTTGATGAGTGAAGTACAATCTGTGCTGTTGTACGGATCGGAGATATGGTGTGAGGCTCTCAACAGGGAGCTGTATCGAAGGCGCTTGGCACAGGTGCAGCGACGGGGAGCACTGCGGATTGCATCTGCATATCGGACTGTCTCGGAGTCGGCAGTGCTGGTCATCGCAGGAGTGATACCCATTGCCCTCCTTTCCAAGGAGCGCCGCAGAATCTACCTGCGGAGGAACGAATGCGACAGAGATGCTGTCGCCCACGAAGAACGAGAACGCTTACTCAGTGATTGGCAACAGTCCTGGTTGAGCGATACAAAAGGTAGGTGGACCGCACGCCTTATTGGTGACCTGAGGCCGTGGCTTAATCGAAGGCATGGTGAGACTGACTACTATCTAACTCAGCTACTGAGTGGACATGGATACTTTCGGTCTTACCTGCACAAGATTGGTAAGTCACGGTCTCCTGACTGCATATTCTGTGCTGGAGAGGTCGATGATGCCTACCACACATTTTTTGTATGCAAGAGGTGGGAAAGGCAGCGCGGTGACCTCATTGAAGAAATGGGAGATCTCTCTCCGGATGAACTCACTGGAGAAATGCTCACATCCATCGACAAATGGAACTGTGTGGCACATTACGTTCGGGCAGTCCTTAAGATAAAAAGGAAAATATATGAGCGCCTGGAGGCGTCCAGGGCGGAGGGTCTCTTTTCTCTAAATCCCTCTCCCTTCCCCTCCTTCCGTTGGAAAAGGGATCCCTGTAGCCCGGTGGCGCCTAAACGCGTAGAGAAATGAGGCTTAGCCCGAAGTAATGTGTCAAACGGTTCCAGGCTAGGTTCTCAGATTGACAGGGGTGGTGTTTAGTGGGTAGTCCAAGGGTATCCTCCATGGGAGTCCCACACTTTCAGACTCGGCGGGCATAAATGGCTTCACCTCCCTCCCATAAAAAAAAAAATATAACTTTTGTTAGGAATACTTGTAAGATATTAAATCGGATTTAATTAATCCCGCATTTTTCAATATAAATTCCTTAAATGAATAAATTTTCAATAATAAAATAACGATAGAGATGACTAATCATGGTACAAAAAATATTGCATTTGTCAACATAAATTAAGCTTAACTGAATGATCAACTGAAGAACAAAATCTACATGTTGAAAAAAAATGGAATGCATTCAAACTATTTTATTTTTCCTATCAACTGGTGAAAAAAAACATTCTATATTCCAATTAAATGAACACTAAATCATTTCTAAATTGAAGCAATCATTTTCACTAGTCATCCTTCTCAATTTCAAGACAACGCGCGTGCTTTTCACCTGGTCATCCACTCCAATTCGAGGCTAACGATGCCATACACCCAAATCAAATACACGCTACACATGCCATCCACTCTCCCATTCCATCAAACATTATGACCCATTTGTTGGCCATCTTTCTAATAGACCTCTAATACATCTAATTATCCATAGCAGACAAAGCACCACCGCAACAGATTTAATTACAGATTACAAACTCACCTAAAATTCGATTGTAATTGATGGTGCTTTATCGCGAACGGTAATCGTGTGAAGGTGTAAAAGATACACTTTAGCGTTGCCTGTGTGCTATGGCGTGGCCCCGAAAAAAGAGCCGATCATTTTATTATTGATTAATCAGATGGCAGGTGTCGATGATGGCCTCACTCACTTTCTGCTGCGTCAACATTCAAATCTGCGTACAGTTAAGCCTTCCTGCGTTTTTGGGAACTATCGACGACGACGGTCGACCGCTGCGGCGTATACTTTCATATGTGAACGGGTCAATAGGGTGATTGGTGGAATTTATTGTGCTCGATGGTATAATAGAATGGCTTGCACCTTGTTGTGGTTTCGATTACAAAAAGGACTAAGTATAGGGTTGAAAGGTTCAGGCGCCTGCATTCGAGCTCGTGGTCAGTCTATTGTCCATAGTGTTCGAATGGTAATTCGATAGGACATGTGGAGATGGACGAAACACTTGAATGCTAACTACAGGATGACGAAGTTGTTTTCAAATGATTTATTCCTTTTGAGTCCTATTTTCTAATAACCTGAAAATGTATTATGTGTCTAAATCTAGGGGATTTTATTTCATAAATTGGGGAGGAATATAGTCCAAGCGAAGACATTTATTATAAGTCATTAAAAGAAGATCGTCTAATAATTAAATCCATTCCGCTCCCCAATAAACAACAGAACCCATATCTCATAGGATTAAAAAATAATGATGGCAGATATGTATCTAAATTCCACCATTCTTCAGCAAATACTCTTTCAATCCATTTCCAAGTATAAAGAATCCAACATCTTTCTATTTAACGGTCAAATGGCTAGGTAACCCTTTTCCTCCAATTCCGAAAGATTTATCACTTCTAATAACGGGGCGATCGCATTTAATAAGCGAAATTATATGATTAAATGACCTTCCTAAGACGCTTGTTAAGACGAGATAAAATGGAGATACACACATACTCGCTTTATCCGATTTTATTATCTAAAGGTTAAAATGTTTTGTACAAATATAAAAGATATATCTTTAGCTCAGCTTGATATGACCGAAAAATCTTAATCAGGGAATTAAAAATTAAAATTTTAAACTCAAACCGTCATTTCATATGTATCCGAAGTTTTGGTTTGCACGTTAGATGACAGATCGTGGAAAAAATACTTTTATTTGTTGAAGATAACTTTGGCTGATTATATTGGGTTTTGCATTAGGGTCAGACAAGTTCGTATCTTTATATGAGCGCACCCTTAAACTTTTTAAGCACACTCTCAATTACAAGACGTTAGTTAAAGTCAACATTTTTATCATGGTAAAGCTCACTAACCAGCAACGTTTAGAAATTATTAAACATTACTATTAATTACTATTATAGAAAAATACACTTCAGAGATGAAGCTCATTTTTGGCTCAATAGCTTTGTTAATAAGCAAAATATGCGTTATTGGTCAGCAACAAACCCATATGTGCTTCTTGAGATACCGTTGCGTCTGCAAAAAATTATTATTTGGTGCGGTTTTCATGCCGGAGGTGTGATGGGGCAGTATTTTTTCGTGGATGAAAACAACCGTCATGTTACCGTCAATGGAGAGCGCTATCGTGTTATGTTGGAAGATTATTTGTGGCCAGAATCGGATGAGCTTGACATCAACGATATATCGTTTCAACAGGAAGATGTCACTAGCCACACAGCACGCTTCACAATCGATTCATTGAAATCGATGTATTTACTGTTATGTCCTTAATGGAAAACCTCATATCACTGATGTCCTGTCATTTTATGTAGTGTATAAAATTTGAAGTAGAAGTGCAATCTGTTTGAAGTTTACATATGGAAAATATTTTTAGGAGTAAAGCAACTGCTGTAATCATATATTAGAAAATTGATTTTGATGTAAGGCATTCATTTTGATTTGAATACAAAATGTTTAAAGAAAAATTGCCAGTCATTATGAACTTGATTGTAGTATTTTTTTTTACTGCGCTCATTGTATTTAGTTGTAGTAAAAGAAAACTTTCATTATTTGCCCGATCCTTGTTCAGATTATAGACAAAATTGAACTAAAGTTAGGAAGAGGTCCAATCACTTTAATTTTAGCGCTAGTTCTAGAATACCAACAGGAAATTATAATAAGGTCAAAATAGGCGAGGAAGCATATTGTTACATGTACAAATAATTCTGCGAGCTACCGTCGCAATTGTTTTCACAATCATTAAGAACATCAACAAATGAATTTACTCGAACCCACGAGAACCCAACAAGCATTATCAACATCTGAAAGTGAGTCACTGCCCATTCATTCATGCTGGAATGTTCCCGCTTATTCACCAATGTCCGAGAACTGAGTTGAATGATTAGAGACCCTATATAAAGGCGAGCTGAATAAATGGTGGAATTCATTCGACCGCGATAAAAACTTGCGATAGTGTGCGGAAAGCGAATTGAAAAGCGATCAAGTAATAGTGAGGTGATTTGAGAAGACAATTGCGATAAGATATTTATGGACAAGTGTTAGAATTTTAATAGTGAAAATTAAAATTAGTGAAAGCGTTAAATTGATCATTGTGCACTTTTGTAATTAAATAAACTCTTTTAACTTAAATTAAAAGACATTGCGTTTTCACTTTCCCGGAACATTAAAATTATTACAACCGCGAACCAAAAACACGCGACAGTGGTGTCAAGAAGTAAGAAAGAAAATTTTGGAAGTGAAAACGATTAAACATTTTTGAAGTGCACGATAGTGAGAATTAACGTGGAAACTGGTGGAAAAATAGCCGAAACAATAAAAATGCCAGGAAGTTTACATCTAAAAATTAACCAATTGAGCATATCGGAGCTCAAAGAGGAGTTGGAACAGCGAAATCTGGCCACGCAAGGTACAAAGGCCATACTGATTGCACGCTTGGGTGACGCGATCGAGTCGGAAGGCGTCAATCTGGATTCGGGTGAGCCCTCAGATGAGGAACAAGGCGCAGAAGATGCAGGAGTAGAAACACCCAGATCAAAGGAGCCAGAAAATGCGATAATGCAAATGTTAATGCTGATTCAGCAAGAGCAGCGACAACAGTCCTCCAATTTAACTGCGAAGCTAAATGAACAATCAACGAAGCTAAATGAACAATCAGCAAAGCTGGACCAACAAGCAATCGAAACCAAAGCAGACATCAAGGCAGACATCACACAGAAGCTGGAGAAACAGTCAACCGAAATAAAAGCGGAGCTCGGTAGTCTCAACAAACAAATTAAAGGCGTCGAGGAAAAGGTTGACCAGGTCGAGGAAAAGGTTTACCAGGTCGAGGAAAAGGTTAGCCAGGTCGAAGAGAGAATCAACAATGAGATGGAAAACATGAAAAAGGAATCGGAAGCAGCGAAGGCAGTAGTAACCACCTTTCCAGCCCCGCTTACAACCGCAGTGCAAGGCTCGTCCAGGAATGTGAAAGCACCAATATTCGACGGGCAAACGGTCTGGAGTATTTACAAAACCCAGTTTGAAGCCGCCGCCAGGGCAAATCACTGGAATGAGCAGGAACGAGCAACTGCATTAATTCTTGCTCTAAGAGGCCCAGCTGCCGAGCTTTTGTAGACGATCCCCGTCGAATTGCACTCAAACCCGAATGCTATAATGAATGCGCTCGACATGCGTTATGGAGACGATCATCTAAAGCAGATTTATCGGTCACAGCTAAGGCATCGGATGCAGAAGTCTGGTGAAACCCTACAGCAGCTAGTCCCAGACATCGAGAGACTAGCACTTTTGGCTTACCCAGCCTACGACCCAGAACATTGAGATGATGCAGCGACAGAAGCATTCATCAGTGCACTAAAGGACCCAGAATTGCAAAAAGCCGTGCGTTTAGCTCAAAAGCAAACGGTTAAGGACGCATTGGCTTACAGCCTGAACTTTGAGGCAGCGAAAAATGTGACTCGTACCACTGCCCGGGCTCGTGAGGTAGTGACAGACGAGTGCAGGTGTGAGCGCGTGGAAATTGAACGAGACCCGCATGTAAATGGTGCGCCTAGATGCTGAAATTGCGGAGAGAAGGGGCACCTGCAAAAAGACTGCAAGAAGCGAAGGAAACCGGGCTATTGTCCAGGGTGTGCAGCTAGGAGGAGATCCAGAACGAGTCAGGAACCCAGAATGGAAGCTCTTCAAACAGAGGGGTCGGGAAACATGTAAGAGCCAACTTCGTGGGGCAGAGGTTCGCTAGGAGGATGGACGTCCCCAGCACCACCATCACCGTGTCAAGACTAAATCGTGGAGAAGCGGACTTATGCCTTCCGGGTCAAGTTGACGGAGAACACTGCACCATAACCATCGACACTGGTGCAACCCGATCGATTATCCGACCAGACCTAGTTAGACAGCAACAACTTCACAAGGGCAGAATTTTCTCACTACAGACAGCTACAGGAGAAACTGCACCCGTTCATGGAGAGGTCAACCTCCAGATACAGTTGGGAGACCTTGTGTTCCGACACAATTTTCTGGTCGTGAACATTATGGATGACTGCATTCTCGGAATGGATTTTCTGCGACCACATGGAATCACGTTGGATTTGGGCAAACGTGTATTGAAATGGCAGAATGTAGAAGTACTGATGGAGGATCCCAGCGTTAAAATTCCCAAGATGACTGTAGTGGTATGTACTGACACTGATGTACCGAATTCTTCCGAAAGCGTTGTATGGGCCAAGCTTGATGGTGATTCTGGAGACCACCGATCTTATCTGATAGAGCCAACGAAGACGTCCGAGTTGCGCAGTTTGATTGTAGGATGAAGCCTTGTAAGATCTTTAAGGAACGGATATGTGCCGGTTAGAGTCCTTAACACCGCAGACTCAACCACGAGCATCAAAGCGGGAGAAGTCATCGGCAGCTGCCAGCCTGTTTCCACCATCACCTCTTTGGAAGCTACTCACGACCATCATTGGAAAAGGAGGAAAGACGCAGACAAAGCCCGGGAATCCACGTCTGCAATATTGAAGCAAGTCAAATTGCCAGTGCAGCTATTCAAACGAGCCTCTGATCTAGTCAACAAGTACAGTGACATCTTCTCAACAAGCCCGAATGACCAAGGCCGAACGAGTTTGGTAACTCACGTCATAGATGCACAGGGAGCCAAGCCGATTCGACAAGCACCAAGACGTCTCCCTATAGCCAAACAAGGAGAAGTGAGTGCGCTGATCTCGGACATGGAAAACCAAGGCGTTATTGAACCTTCTGTCAGTCCATGGGCCACGCCTGTGGTTCTAGTAAAGAAAAAGGATGGTAGCACTCGCTTTTGTGTCGACTATAGGCAGCTTAACGACGTCACTAAGAAAGATAGTTACCCGCTCCCACGCATCGATGACATCATGGACACTTTAGCCTACGCAAAATGGCTTTCTACACTCGATCTCAAGAGTGGCTACTGGCAGGTAGAAATTGACAAGAAGGACCGAGAGAAGACCGCATTTTCAGTTGGGACCGGATTGTGGCAATTTGTGGTGATGCCATTTGGGCTTTGCAATGCTCCAGCCACTTTCGAACGCTTGATGGAATACGTGCTACGTGGTCTAACCTGGAAAACCTGCTTGGTGTACCTAGATGACATCATCGTCATCGGGAGAACGTTCGAAGAGCATGTGCGGAACTTAGAAGAGGTTTTCTCCCGATTGCGACTGGTAAATTTGAAACTTAGTCCCGACAAGTGTACCCTTTTCGCAGCTGAAGTAAAATACCTGGGACACGTCGTATCAGCAGAAGGGGTCAAAACAGACCCTGAGAAAATTGAAGTCGTGAAAAACTGGCCAACACCAAACAACAAGCGCCAACTACGAAGTTTTCTGGGTCTGGCAACCTACTATCGGAGATTCGTCAAAGACTTTGCCAAAATAGCTAAGTGCCGCCATCAGCTAATCGAGAAAAATCGTCCGTATGTCTTGAGTGAACAATGCCAGACAGCCTTCGAGACCCTGAAGAAAAAGCTGTGTGAATAACCCGTGCTGGCGTATCCAAAACCCGGAAAAATGTTTGTAGTTGACACCGATGCAAGCAATGGCGGTATTGGAGCAGTACTCTCCCAGCTCCCAGCATCTGGCAAACGAATAGTCTTTCCAAAAATGACTTTGGCTGGGGCTTGGCCCGTCGATGCATGTTCAGCAGCTCTATACGCCATTAAAAATAGTGGGATATGTCGGTCCCAGTCCCTTTGGTTCTCGTCAACCATCTTGGCCAGGAGTTTATTGAGCGTGCCGTTGAAACGTTCGACCATTCCATCGGATTGGGGATGCAGCGGTGTTGTCCTCGTTTTCCGTATTCCGAGCAGCTCGGTCGTTTCGCCAAAAACTAGTGACTCAAAGTTTCGGCCTTGATCCGAATGTAGTTCGCCAGGTACGCCGTACCTACTGACCCAATTTAAGACTAGCTGTTCGGCTACAGTAGTTGCTTCCTGGTTGGGAATGGGGTAGACCTTGGGCCACTTGCTGAAATAATGGTGTTAATGTTATATCATTCCTACATTTCACAACCATTTGCGTTCGACCTGAAAAATGTTTCATAACACACATGTCCGTATTATTATCTTTAATTGTGAATTCTTCTGCTGGAGCCTGTGATCCTGGTAGCTCGTTGGAGGACGGGCGTGGGCGTTAGTCGCTTTAGGCTAGAAGGGCACTAAATGAGCTGTCAAGCAACAACCTTGGCTCGTCAAAATCGATCGCCTACTCTCAAACTTCCTTACTACTTTTACTTATCCTACAAACATAATTTTCTTCTCCAAGAACTATTTCTTTGCCTAGGCACTGTTTTCCTTTACCATCGCTAATACCTTTCCTAACACAACCATGTACTTTTTCCCCTATCACCAATTCCTTCCCTAAAAGCACAATCATTTTTCCCCCCTAACACTTTCCAGAAAACTTTGATTTCGGGCGAGAAAACGTGGCGGAATGAATTCTCTTTTAGCCAAAGCTTACACTTTCTGAAACCCAAAGAAAAGTAGCCAAAGAAAATGAACAGCTTGTGTCTCATATTGAAAAAAAAAGAATTATAAATGAGTAAGGAGATATAAAGAGGGCTCCAATCAAAACACACGATGTTAATTGTAAGTAACACATAAAGTTTTCAGAGAATTATATTAATATTTTTTATTATAATTGAAGGATCTATGACAATTATGTGGAAAACAAAATATCGCCCAAATGCACTCAACATACTTTTATCCTATGATCCATGCTTTCAATGACTCTGAGATGTAATTGAGGTTCAGTGTCGTTAATATGCTGAATTATCTCATCTTTTAGCACTTGAATTGTTCTTTGCTTATTGAAAAATACTTTTTCTTTTAAATATCCTCAGAGAAAGAAGTCCAGCGGTGTCAAATCACATGATCGTGGTGGCCAATCAACGTTGCCACAACGTGAGGCAACACGGCCATTGAATTTCTTGCGCAAAAGAGCCATTGTTTCGTTGGCTGTGTGGCAAGTGGCACCATCCTATTGGAACCGCATATCGTCCAGGTCCATAACCTCAATTTCTGGCCATAAGAAGTCCGTTATCATCTTGCAATAGCAAACACCATTCACGGTAACTGCTTGGCCGTCCTCATTTTCGAAGAAGTACGGCCCGATGACGACACCAGCCCACAAACTGCACCAAACAGTCACTCTTTGTGGATGTATCGACTTTTCAACAATCACTCGTGGATTTTCATTTGCCAAAATGCGGCAATTCTGCTTGTTAATGAATCCACTAAGATGAAAGTGTGCCTCGTTGCTGAAGATGATTTTCTTTGTAAAGTCACCATTCCCGTTCGTCTGTTCAACCAACCATTCGGCATATTACCGACGCTTGAAATGGTCAGTAGGCTTCCGTTCTGGAGTTAATTGAACCTTGTAAGCGTGTAAATTCAAATCTTTATTCAAAATTCGCATCAGTGATGTTCGTGAGATGTTCAATTGTTGGGCACGACGAGGAGTCGAAGCTGACAGCTCTTCTGCCACACTATCGCGAACAACAGCAATGTTTACCGCAGAACAAACTGGGCGAGCATGCATAGGTGATTTCACCTTTCTTGCAGACCCGGTTTGCTGAAATTCACGCACAATTCTCCCGATTGTGGACACGTTTGGTAGATTATGCTGACCGAAAAAATCACGAAGTGCACGAAATGCATTTTGATTTGAACGCCCATTTTCGTAAAAGGCTTCAACAAACTTAACACGCTGCTCAATTGTGTACCTCTCCATGGTTGAATTTGTCAAACACTGAAACAAAGAAATGTCAAATTAAGTTGGACGCTTAACTTAACGTTAAGGTGTGACTCAAAATTAATATCATGTATAATGGAGGACCACCCTTTATAAAAATATTCACGTTGATATAACATTTTTTTTTTCAATGGATTAAAGGACTTATCTCGAGCTTTGACGGGGGCCCCTATTTTATGCTTCATTGATGCTGTCTCCAAAGTTGCATCCAATTTCTTCTGCTTACTCCGAATCTACCTTGTAGCTTTTTCCACAGCCCACTTTATGCCAATTAGAATTCAGCTCCACAAAATCTTCCTCGAAAGACCAAAATCATTGCGCCTGCTAGTTCACGTTCTTTTGGGAAATATTCAGAATAACACAGAGAAAGTTTTTCTATGTTCCTGGGTTTATATAATCTCAGATTCAAAGAGCATCCACTCTCTTCCAAACGATCGTGGTGCTTAGCAAGACTCTAGTAAACTTTGGGGTTATTCTGTTGTCACTTTCTGACAGTAAGTTGTTTGTTTTGCATTATGATTGAAATAGTCCTTTTTTAACCACCTCGTGCTTTAAATCGGTGTTTGTTTGATGTGGAGACCTCTGAACATATCCGATCTCTACTCTAATCAGTTGGTCATGTCCATCGTTGATCATGTCCGTCGTTGTAGTTACGAGACAAATTTTTCACCGCTGCTGATGAGCCCAGGGTGCACGCCATTTACTTCCTCCCGATTGTTCAGTTGCGGGTTTGTGACTACGATGATGTTGGTACAGATTTAATTTGCAATATAAATTTTAGCCGGCAGTTGCCGCAAATGTAAAATTGTAAAACATTGTGGCATTGAACTCAACTAGCTTAGTATTAATTCGACACCATTTTAACTAAAAATTTTATGGAAATAAATTTTACTTAGGTAACCCGTTTTATTTAAATAACTTACCATGCAACATTTCAACATGGGCCACCTCAGGAAGATTGTCTTGTTTTACAGTTTTTCCAGCAAGCGCTCACCCCAGAAAGTATTTGGAAATGACTCGTTTCCGTATCGGTGAATAATCAAAATCCACCCGTAACAGCGTCTCTTGTCAGATGATTGTTCTTACTTTAATATGTCAACGTAGTCATTTGTGCTTATCGACAGTGGCACCAAATAACTTTATTAGTTGCAAATAAGCAGGCTTGGAGTTCTCAACAGCTCTCCACCTGGCAAAAACTGTCTCTTCATGTAATAAAACGACGAGGTTAATGCCGGCGCGCTTGATTATCTTCTTCTTCTTAGCACTACTGCCCCTCTCGGGCCTTCGCTTCCTGCAAATAGCGCCACCAACTTTCTTGATCCATTGACCGGGGCCTCTAGTTTTGAAATCCAAGCACCGATGAACTGACTACGTCAACCTAGTCCGACCAGAGTTTCCTCAAGCTCCCCACTGGACTCCGTCCCACAATTCCCCTCGACTGCGTCATGACCTTTGTTTTATTTTCATTGATTTGTAGCCCTACTAGTTTTGCTTCGCTGTCGAGATACAGGAAGAGTTCTTTGGTAGTTGTTAGTGACCGTGACAAAATGTTGATGTCATCCGCATAGGCTACTGCTTGGCTCGACTTGTGTAATAATGTACCTCATATATCCACAGGTAGCTCCCTTATGACGTACTCTAGACCCAAATTGGATAGCAATAGGGCCAGCCCATCTCCTTGCTTTTGTCCGATATTTGTGTCAAAGGCATCGGTGTGTTGATTATTGATGCGGACTTAGAAGTTCAACGCCGTCATTGTCATTTTGGTAAGATGGACCAATTTACCTGGGATGCCAAAGTAAAGCATTATTTAGTACAGTACATTATGGCCAGTGTTGTCGTATGCTTGCTTAAAGTGAATGAGAATTTAGTGTGTCTATGTTGAACTCCCAGCATTTTTCAAGTAACTGCTTGACTGTGAAAAATTGGTCTATTTTCAATCCACTTGCTCTGCCTATCGGGAAACCAATTGGAAATGGTTCGATATTAGTGCCTCTAGATCGTTCGGTTTCAAACTCACATAAATTAGAGATCAATCGTTGATTGAAAAATTTTCTTCTGTTAGGAGAATTATTAGAACAAGTAATGGCACCCATTTGGAGTAAGCAGCACGTTATTTGGAATCTGTGCCCAAGATATTCGCAGCATTGTTCAAATACATAAATTAGGGCCGCCTCAACATGTCATTATTACAGAGCCGGTAGAAAGTGTCGCAGCAAGTTCTAGGTGCACGGCACATGAAGTACGGCACGTAAATAGTGCACTTCATCTTTTCTCTCAGTAGTGCCCCACTTTGACTGTTATTGGTTCGAAGTAGCCTACTCTGCATTTTGTGAATGGATGATGGAAAGGGTTGAGCTGAGTGCGTGGCAGGTCTCCAGTGACGGTTGTCCGAAGTTTTGTGCATTCAACCTGACAAAAGGCACAACTGCGTTCTATTAAGCGTACTGTTGTTCGAAGGTGTACCACTCAGTAACTTTGGCTTAGGTCATTTGTCACACGTTTTCAATTTGCGTGACCAATAGCGGTATATTCTTGCAGCACGATAAGTGTTTTTAGGAAGTGACGACAGTCAAGGATTAATGGCCACATGGTTTCATTTTGGATTGTCACTGCTCCGATGTAATGTCATCATGCCCGTAGGATGCTATCTTCAAGCACCGAGTCCAGCTTGAGTACTCGGCTGGCCTTAATGATCGGGTAGACTGACTCAATACTTCGCGATTCGGCATCAAAGTTCTATCTATCTCACTCGGAGTGCTATATAAGTTTTGATTCGACGCATTCTTTGTTCCTCTATTTCGAGTTTATTGATCAATGAAGGTTAAAGTCTGTCAATGAAGGCTAAAGTCTGAGCTGTTACTCGTACCAGCGTGTAATATTTAGAAAATTTAGCGGGTTTTGGGAGCCAATCATCTTGTCGTAAATTCTCTTCTTTTATGTGCAGTAGAATCTCTTCCTCCATTGCAAGTGTTTGCCGAGTAGGTCCTGGCTCCTCAAGTTTTTAGAGTAAGCCAGGCACTTGAAAACAATGGTCGTTCTTATTGATGGGTGAGGGAGCGAATCTCGTTGCATCATCAGCTGCATAATTGTTGGTTGTGACTCCTCTTTATGAGTGAGTACTGCAATTTCCCCAACTTAGTCGGTGACGACGGGGGCATAGTATACTCAACTAGTAACCACACTCCATCAACCCTCCGGATAAATTCGAACACAAGCCGAACAGCGAGCCATAAACCTTCGGTAACAGGTAGGTAGATAAATGCTGATGCGAGGATTTGAAAATTTCAAGAAGATCAAATCAAAACTGCAGTGACTGATTCGCTGGAAAGTGCATAAAATACCAAAATCATGTGCTATTGTTGTTGTAATTGGCGAAATTTCAAATGGCTATAACTTCCGTGTATATCATTCGATTTTCATGAAACTTACAAAGTTTAAGGAACTTTTGTAAGACTATTTAAACTTTTGTAGGACTTCTAAAATTTGCATCAATATCCAACTCACCGATGCTTTTGACACAAATATCGGACTAAAGCAAGGAGATAGGCTGGCCCCATTGCTATTCAATTTGACGCTGGAGTACGCCATTAGCAAGCTACTTGTGGATACACGAGGTAAATTACTATAAAAGTTGAGGCAAGTAGTAGCCTATGCGGCTGTCATCAACATTTTGTCCCGGTCATTAACAACTACCAAAGAACTCATCCTGAAGTTTGACAGCAAACCAAAACTAGTAGGGCTACAAATTAATGAAAATAAAATAAAAACTCATGACGAAGTCGAGAAAAAAATACTCAAGTACGAATACAGTATCGAAAATGTGAGCGAATATAACGAGAAATGGTAATGAAAGAGACAAAATACACCGAAGAATACAGCTCGAAAAAAAAATATATTTTTCAGTTTTGACGATCTCGAAGACCAGCTGTATACATAGAAAAATAAAGTGCTATGCTATGGGTGTGAAACGTAGACCCTAATCCAAATATCCGCAAACATATTGAACAACTTTGAGCGATGAGTCCTGGGGCGAGTAGTCGAAGCAAAGCTAGACGGGGAGCAATAGCAAATTCGATATAGCCATGAGCTGTATGAAACTTTTGACGAGCTGGAGGTCTCAATAATTGTTAGACTGTGGAATCGGGGATAGACTGGCCACGTGAATCGTATGGATGAACAATGGATAGCCAAAAAAGTATCCTCTGGGAAACTATAATATCATAAAAAACAAGTTATTTCACCGACTGATGTTTGGTTGCATCAAGGCCACTTGCAATACCTTAAATATTGAGAAAACGGAGGTGGACGGTGAACGCTGTAGAATAAAAACCAATAAAGATATCGATATGAAATTTTCAACAAACATTTTGAAGGCTGTTTTCCATCGATATGTGGAACAACCAAAAAATCAAAAAAATTTTACAGTGTACTAACCCCTTAACATTTTATTGGTCAGTTGACATTAATGGTCGTTCCAGACGCTGTTCATCGTCAACGGTTTTGTGGTGAACCGAGGTAGATAATAATGTCCATGAAGGACTGCAGCGATGGTCTAATGTATCGGCGAGAGAAGATGGTGGAGCTCACCGAGATTGGCCTTATCTGGCGCTGGCAGACTATCATTGCAGTGTCGTGGGGCGGGTTCTTTTCCCCAACACAAAGACCCACTGTAAAATTTCGCATTCCCGAATTTTCTGATAAAAACATGTATCGAGTGGAGTCGAGGCTGAAGTAAACTAATAAAGGTTGAAATTGCTAAAACGAATGGCAAACTGGGCCTGGCAAAAACATACGGAACTTGGGAGGACTTCGTCTTTACCGAGGATACTTAGGGCCCCTAAATGAGAGTGGGGCGTCCAGGTCGAAGCATTTCCCCCTCGCACTCCCTCATCCGGATCAAGATCCAATGTAGACATGGCCAGATGTTTTCCATTTGAATGAAAAACTCATGCAAACCTAGTTCACATGAACTTTTCCATGAAATGAAAAACATCAACGTGGCAAATTTATGTCATAGTCTTATGTGATGGAATCATATTGTACTATTCCATAAAAAGGCACATGAGCGGAAGGCAACTCTACCCTGCACAAGCACCTGAAACGTCTTAAAAAGGGGTGAGCTAACCCGATGGCTAGCTCACTACAGTGGAGAGGCCAGCCAATGTGATGGGTCCCATACCCGGTCATGTTCACAAGAGCAAATTAAAAGACTGAGTTTTAGATTTAATCACAAAACATTTATTTTTTATTTCTTGTTCATTCATCGGAAATTATAAAAATGCGTTGCTCTTTGAAATATGATAAGACAAGAAAGGTATAAGAAATAGGATACAAATTTATTTAAAGACACAAGCAATTTAAATGAATAAACATTTTGTTTTGAATACGAAATTGCTTTTTACAAAGGGCTTCAAAGTAAAATCTACATAATAGAAAAAAATCCTACATATACGAGTATAATATGCATTTATTTTAAAGTAACTAGTTGCATTGAGGTTGACCCTAAACTGAAATGCTTCTTGGCTTTAAAGATTTGGTTCCACTAACGATCAAAACGATTCCCCACTTTGTTGCACTTGGGGGTTATGGAATTTTCGTTTTTCTCTTTTTGCATACAAACATATGATAGTATAAAAGAAAGAAGAAAATTAGAATCTTAATAAATGATTGAAAAATAATAAGATGTGGTTAACCTTCTTTAGTGCGGTGTGACATTTCTGTCACCAAATGATTCTTTACCTACCACAATTCAAATAATTTTTCTAGTCCCTTTCGAGTCAATGTAACATTCGCGTAACAAGCCGATGATCGACCTAGTATAACACAAAAAATGTAGAAGGCGTCAGTGCCACGCGCAAGCCAGTATTCGCCGGCCGATCAGTTCAAACCACTGTTACGGATAAAACCGAAGGGCACCAGTATTATCTCACCCCGAACACTATCGTAGCATTCGCGTGACTCGGTATAGTCAAAAAGCTAAGCCGCACTCGACTAAACTGTGTTTGCCACTCCAAATTGTATTCATAATAGTAGTTTAAATACGATTATTTGTAGTTTTAAGCAAACATAGTTGTCATCGAGCGAAGGCCAGAATCAACGCCTCCTATTACACAACAGAATTTATTAAAACGGAATTTATGTCAAATGAAGCAGCTAATCAGAGTCAGTTTGAAAAAGGATGTGCAGGTGTAAGCGACAAAAGTAAATCATTTCACAAGGAAATTGATCATTCTTGTTTCTACAATATTTCGTCATCTGTTCCAAAAACTATCCTTATTACTAACAACTACTCACAAGATGACGCAAGTGGATTGAAAAATGTGCAAAATATACAAAAAAATTCGTCGATCACGATGGTAACGCACAATTCTGATGGCGATCGATCGACAAGTAGCATACCTACTTCGGCGAATAGCTCGACAGTAGTCTTAGATAGAATAAATATTTGCATAAATAATCACTTTAATGATCCAAGAAGTAATGGAGTGACAAACGCCTCAAGTGCTCCGAACCAAGTCGAGAAAAGTTTCTCGAAAGATCCGAAACTAGTGAAGGAGGAACCCATGAACGAATGTGTCTCTAGTACAAATAATATTTTATCTGCAGACGATTCGATAATGTTGCAAAAATCAGATACGAAGGTTCCTATTTTTACCACCGGCGAAGATGTTCTAGTGCAACGAAAAGACGGACGTTTTTACCTTGGAACTATAATAGCTGTTGCTCGTAATCAATGTTTGGTGAGGTTGGACGATAACTCAGAATATTAGTCGCTGTTCGATGAAATCACAAAATTGAGTACAGTCGACACAAATGATGAGCCAATGTATGTAGTTTGCAAGAAGGTGAATGAAAAGGATATTGTTGAAGTATGCAAACGGTGTGGAAGAGGTTATCATCAGGGCTGCACTGAAGAACGTTTTCAAAAGAACGGGGTTTGGTTTTGCAGACGATGCGCTGCTCGAAACGGACTTAAACTTAGGCAGTGCCCTTCACCAAGGATAGAACCGCTTTCGAAAATTCTAACAGACAAATCACAGCTACCATGCGATATTGATTCTCTTACATGGGATAATCATCACCGTGTAAATTTGGAGCAAATTTATTGTTACTGATTTTGATGGTGAGAATTCAATAGAGCAAGAGGAGTTTTCAAGCGGCGAAAATGAAGGTGAAACACTAAATCTTGATGAGATAATTCATAATTTAGATGATAATCAACCGTCTACATCTACGATTGTTGATATGTCAGCTGGATCGGGCTCAGCTTACCCAGAAGGATGTGCTAATAAATCACGAAAACTAAATGTGAAATGGAAGAAAAAACAATCTGCTTTTGAATGATGAGCAGTTACGTTTTCTAGGAAACGAAAACTTACCAACAGATATGCTAGAACTTGATACACCAGTCCAAATATTCTTCTTTCTTCTTTGTAGTACTACAGCTCCTCTCGGGCTTTCACTTAGAGATAGTTAGTGTATCTTATTTTTCATGACCTTATTGATTTTTTTCGGAAGTTGGTTTGGTCAGTACCATGCTCCCGTGTGCTTGCTCAGCTATGATATGATCTGATTAAATCAGTACATATCACCACAGAGTGAGCACTTGTAGTCCGTCCGAAAAATCCCCTGAACTAAATCACGTTGCTCCCAACGAGATCTGAACCTTGGACCTTCGGCTTATGCGTACATGCTCTAACTACTAGACCACACAGACTAGTCCAGATATTCTTGTTTTTATTTCCCATGGATTTGATTGGATTCATTACAACATAAACTAATTAATATATTGTGCAGAAGGATCCCAATAATACTTTTCCCATTTCCACAACAAACATTCAGCAATTTATTGGCATAGTGTATCTCATGTCTTTTATTGTCGCCAGTCATTGGAATTCCATTATTTGAAACTCCTATTATTCAAGAAGTTTTACCGGTCAAATTGTTTGAAAAGATCCGAAGATATATTCATTTCAATGACAATTTACAAAACTTGCCCCGCGAGCAACTCGGATTTTACAGATTATTCAAAAATTGAACGAAACTATCGCCAAAGTTCTCATGGAGCAGTACTTTTGTGTCGATGAATAAATATGTTCAACAAAAGCCAAAAATAATTTGAAAAGATATAACCTAAAGAATCCTCACGAATGGGGCTACAATATTTACGTTCGTTGTGGAGTCTCTGGGTTTGCTTACAAAATTGAGCCTCAAACTGGCTCAGAAAATATGGTACTGCCCCATGAGCCTGATCTGGGTGCCTTTTCAAATGTTGTCATGCGTCTCTCACGAGGAATTACTTTACATCTCTGCCGTTGATAGAATGCTTGTCAAAAAATGGTATACTAAGTCTTGGTACTGTACGTCAAAATAGGATTTCTGATTGCAAATTACCTACTGACACAGAAATATCTAAAAAAGACAGAGAGCATTCTATTGTGTACGTTGCTGATGTCAATGGAGTGGATATATCAACTGCATCCTGGAAAGATAAAAAGCAGTAAATATAGCTTCACGTTTTGTGGGAGAAATGCCAAAAGCCAAGTTGAGGAGGTATGACAAGAAGAACAAGCAGTAAACATCAATTGGTCGTCCTCATATTGTTGGAGAATACAACCGCCACATAGGTGGCGTAGAACTAATTGATAGCATCTGGAGCTCTACAAAATAGAACTTCGTAGTAAAAGATGGCAGGTTCGCATGTTTTACCATGTATTCGATTTGAATATGGCAAACGCATGGCTTCTTCTTTACGAAAAAATTCAAAAAGCAAAGGGCTTGAAAGACAAATTATTGAACTGAGCAGATCTTTGACTTGAAGTTGCCACAACTTTGTGGAAGCTTGGTGTACCATCAAAATCGAATACCCGTCAATCTATAGAAAATGAAATTCAAGCAAAACGACACAAAGGTCCCGCACAACATGTTTCTCCAAAAGCAGTCAGGCAAGACCAGACAAGACACTGGCTTGTTTGGACAAAAAAGAGAATTCGATGCAAATTTTCAAAGTGCTCTGGGGTCTCGTAAACAATGTTCGTGAAATGCCGAGTTACTATATGCTGTAATAAACAAAATAATTGCTTTAGACCGTTTCATATGTGTTAAGTTAGCGTGTCGATGTAGTGTAACATTTCTGTAACACTCCCTAAAATTGTTTTTTTTTCAAAATTTATAAAAATATATAGAATTTCGAAAAACACGTGTATTTTTATTTATTTAGATGAATGATTTTCACTACTTATATGAAAATTTTAAGGTTTTACCCTACAGAGGGCTAATAATGCTTATATATTACTATAAAGAAATATAAAGTCAATAAAGAACAAGTTGGGGAGACAGACCTACGCTCATGTCAGAAGGGTTTTGTACTCAACTTACAAAATGCAGCAAGCGGCAACGAATAAAATCAAGAAACATGTCAAAGACGATTTTAGTGGAGAAAATATGAAATTCAAAGATCAAACTATTTTTAACAATGTTGAACGAATTTTGACTTCCGAGGTACTCGAAAAGTTCGTAGATTTCCCCTTCTCCTGCCCTCCTCGGTACAGATACGGCAATTTTAAGACCTGTTTTGAAAAGATTCCATTAAGACCTTTCCAATGACACCCTACTCGACTACCCATGGTGAAAAAAAGTTTTTTAAAGGGTCACCTCCCTATATGGGGAGCCCCTTCGAAAAATTTTTTTACCCTTGAACTTTCAAGAAGTCACCACTTCTGACCTTCCCACAAAGTTTCATTGCTGTAGCTTCTATAGTTTCGGAGAAAAATTGCTGTGACAAACAGACGGATGGACGGACAGACGGACACAGGTCGTGATTGCAATAGGGTTTTGTATTTTAGTGCAAAACCCTAAAAAACAGACGGCTACTTAAACAACATCCTCGACGAACGCTCGTAGATGGTGTGGGCGATGCAATATTCTGCTGAAATTCCATTAACACTACACTGGCTTATTTGGGTTTACGAAAATGTGGGTGTCCTAAGATTTTGATTTTCCGTTTCACAAATACCGAAGAGGAATCACTTCACGGGACAACTAAGTGAACAGCGATAATAAAATTTATCTATGTCATTTGAATACGTTTTACAAATATGAGATGTGACCATGCAGTAATGAGACTGATTCCATGAAAACTGTATGTTTGAAAATCATTCTACAACTCTGCCATTCCCTTCAAAGTAATCCCCTTGGGCAGTTATACAATGATTTCAGCGCATTTTCCATGCTTCGTAACATTTCTGGAATGCTTCGACCGGGATTTTCTCAAGTACCCTCGTCACGGTCACCTGGATGTTCGAAATCGACTCAAAATGGGTTCCTTTGACCACCGATTATGTTCTCGGGAGCAAAAAAAGTCACAGGGTGACATATCGGGCGAAAAGAGCGACTGTTGCAATACGGTGATCCCTTTAGAGGCCAAATAATAGGGCAGACTGAGGGCGGTGTGGCACGGCGCGTTGTCGTGATGGAGAATCCAGTTACAAGCGGTGTCTTGGGGCACCCTGTTGACTCGTTTTTGCAATCTTTCAAGTATTCGGCGATAGCAGACTTGCCTTATACCGATTTACGTCGATCTTCACGAATTAGGACTCGCATACGCTGCACATTCACGTCAGTCTACACCTCGACTGATCTCCCGCTCTGCACCTCGCACGCCCCTCCTTAAACTCTTTATGCCATTGAAACACCTGGGCACGACTATGAGTACTATCACCATCCACTTTTACAATTTTAAGCGTACGTTTCCGAAGCTGTTTCGCCCAATCTGGCGATAAAAATTTTATCGCGACGCGTTGGTCTTGATTTCGTTTTCTCCATTTTCGTGATGAGCACCACCAACACACGTGTACTCAAGAAGACACAGCAGGCGAATTAAACAAGCTAGAGAAATGATAAATATATCAATGGGGAGGGAAGAATGCTGGGAAAGGGGAAAGGAATTTCAAGGTCGCAGGTTTACCACAAGCGCGGCAGTAAAATTAGTCTCATTACTTGATTGTCACACCTCTTAAAACATCTTCCTCTTCTAAGACTAACCTATCAGAGCTACACTCGTCAACTTCATTTCCACAAAGCCCATCTTGAACTCATCAAATCCAACAATCAGACATGATACGCTGAATGAACGTCATCCATTACGCTGTATGTGTTATGTTTAAGGCCAGCGATGAATCTGATTATATATTCCAATGTGACGGGATCTTCGCTGTTTAGCTTGTAGCTTTGACACCCATTTTGAGCCCGATTTATTGAAATTCGAGCATCGCCCGAAAGACCACCAAAGGCCATCACTACATGACTATCTAGCAGGCAAATTTTTTTCGCGGTGCGACAGATTTCTTTTCCACCAAGTACAACAACGTCTTCGGCGTTTACGGTCTCCCACATCGAATTTCAGCATTTCCTTTCACTTATCGCGATGCAAAAGCCACAAATTAGTTACGCATAATCATCACCAATGCCCATTATCAGGCGCAGCCCTAGCATTACAACCCTCTCCACTAGTGTCAAACTTCTCGCAAGTATGGCACTCGGAACGATATGAATTTTCAACGACGAAAATTTCGGGGCTACTTAGAATTGGAGATTTCACGCCTTTCCAGCAAGCACGGTGCCTTTCCAGATAAATCACTTCTTGCCTCGACAGAAGATGGTAAAATTTAATTCATTCACAAAGGAAAATTTCTCCTCCAGACCAAAAAATTTGCACAAGACTTGAGACAACTGCCAGTGCGTAGGACGGTCAGTCTGATGGTGAAATTCGGAGTTAAAGTTCCTGGCAAGCTGTCGACCAGGTGGCGGAAACGACGCGCACGATAATTTTTTATCGCTCGATGTGGAAATTTGGATTAGAACCTGCCTCCATCAGAGAAGTTCGATTAAAATATCTGAGCAAAGACGGATCGAATTCTAATTTTAACGGATCGTGGTTCTCCCGACGTGCGTAATACGTGGTGATCAAAAGCAGACTCCTCGATCCGCCCGAGTAGACCAGCTCACTCGTTGCGGGACATGTCGCAACAGCAGTTGACTTGATGCCGTGTCCAAATTTTAATTGTAAACTTAAATAATTATTATATTTTCAAATTTACCATTAAAATTGGACTAGGATTATGATGGTTTTCAAGCAGTTTGCTTAGGTGACTGCTCGATTGGTACAGTTTCGCTGCCTTGTTTAAGGTATTTGTATCATTTGTAAATATTTTTTTGCGACAATTCTTCACTACTAAAGCCTTTTGTAATATATTCAATATTCCCGTGATAGAACAATTATTTTTTTTTTTAATACCTCCTTCCCTTCCACTCTCTCCATCACACTTTCTTCGTCGCACAACGCTCGTGCGATCTGCACTTCACATTTCGTCGTTTCTACAGGTGTGCCACACAGACAATGTGTAAAACATCGGTATAAGGGTGCACACAAAAAATATGTGAAGTCATCCTGTTAATCTTTTCATGTCCGATTCGTTAACAGCTCTCAGAGGTAAAAAAAATATTAATTCGACGCAGTAAAAAAAACTCTGAGTTAAAAGAATGGCTGTTTCTTCAAGTATCTCGACGATAGGGTCAACAATGCCCTAAGATGCTATTTTGAAGTTACTGGACAGATAATAATAAATCATAAGGCTAGCTGTGTCTTGAGGCATCTCGATGATAGGATAAACAAGTTGGGTAAACAGACCTACGGTCATGTCAGAAGGGTTTTGTATTCAATTTACAAAATGCAGTCACCAGATCGAATAAAATCAAGAAACGATTTTATTGGAGAAAATATGAAATTCGAAGATCATACTATTATTAACATAGTTGAACGAATTTCGTGTTCTGAGATTTTTGTTGTTGTTATACTCATAAATATCTCCCTTGATAATTATTTCAGATATCCATTCGCTAGGGAGGAAACACATTTTTCATGTATTTCCCCCCTGTGCCCCCACTGAAGCAAAAACTGACAGTTTAACAACTGTTTTGAAAAGCTCCCATGAAAACTTTTATTTCATACTCATACCGGCTACGTTTGATGAATTTTTATTTTCAGGAGCCACTCCCCTGTACTGTTATCCTCGATTAATGGCCAATTTTTTCGAATCCTAGAATGGTTACAAAGCCCTTTTGCTAGGAGCTCTCTCCTGCCTCCTTGACTTGCTTCGCTTATGAGTATTAATTGTAGGTACTCATCTTCAGTCATTCATTAAATTGAATCAAGTGTTCAAAGCATGCACCTTAAACGTTGAAGTTGGGAAAAAATAACTCAAAATTATTCAATCTTCGCATTTAAAACAGCCACCATTTTGTTTTACGATTACTGATACCACTAGCTGAACCGATTCGCAAAGATATTCATGACACCTATCATTCCTGAAATTTTTTTTTCGGGAGGTCACTCCCCTATATGGGGAGACCCCCCTTAAATACCTTATAAAAATTTTTTTGTATTCGAACTTTGAAGAGAACACCACCTTACACCTACATACAAAATTTGATGTTTCTAGCTTAAGTAGTTTCTGAGAAAAACTGCTGTGACACACGGACGGACGGACGGACGGACGGACAGACAGACGGACAGACAGGACGCGATTTTAGAAGGGTTTTGTAAAATTATTTTACAAAACCCTAAAAAGTTTCTGCGCTGAGATTCAATCGCTATTCATTAAATAGTTCCTAAGTCTTTTCTTGAAGATCATAAGTGAATTCGCTTCTTTTACTGATTCCGGAAGATCATTGTATATACGAAGGGCATCATTTGTAGGACCGTTCTTTAGACGATCTGTTCTTGCAAATGGTATAACAAATTGGTCTGCGTTCCTAGCATTGTATTGATTCTTTTGTGATACCCTAACAAATGGCACTTGTGGGGACAAGTTGAGGTTTAAGCATTTGAAGATAAACTTAGCTTTCTCCATTATAATGATTTGGCTAAAAGTTAATGCGTTACACGATTGGTACACTAATTTTGTTGACGTGAGCCTTGGGAGATTATGCATATTTTTATATGCCTTAGTTATCATCCTGGAGATGATATTAATGTTTATCTTTGATGACTGACTCCAGATTACCACTCCGTAATGTAATTTCGACAATACGAATGCATTTAGAACCAGTTGTTTGATGTTCCACGGGAATCCCTCGTACCTACGTAATAAGCCGATTATGGGGGCTAATTGCCTTCTTAAGCTGTTTATATGTGGGAACCAAGTTAAACGGTGGTCAATGATTAGGCCAAGATATTTAAATTCAAATACCCTTTGCAGATTTTCGCCGTTAATTTTTATATCAATATCAATGTCTTCCTTGTTCTTTTGTTTAAAAATAACAAACTTAGTCTTTGTTACATTCAGCGCTAGTTTATTTTCGTTTAACCACGAACTATATGTTTTCAGATCCTCATTGATGGAGTCTTCAATGGCATTCTTGTTACATCCCGAGTACAGGAGTACTGTATCATCAGCATATAATGTGTAATGCCCATTTAGTCTACATGTAATCAAATTATTCGTGTATAATAGGAACAAAGTGGGGCCTAGTATGGAACCTTGTGGAACTCCTGATTTCATTGGTGCTGAGTCACTCAAAAAATTATTGACTTCTGTTATCTGCAATCTACCTTTTAGATAACTGTGAAATAACTGATTCGCTTTGCCTTGTACACCATATGATTCTAATTTACGAAGCAGAAGGTCATGGTCGACCGTATCAAACGCTTTCTTCAGATCCACAAAAATGGCAACAGCATAGTGTCCATTGTCAAGCCTTTCATTGATGAAATGAGTTACTGAGATCAAAGCATCAAGTGTTCCTTTGGTTTTTTGAAAACCATATTGATGGGAATTTAGGATAGAATTATCCACAATGAACGATGTTAAACGGGTGTTAATTATTTTTTCAAAAATTTTACTGAATCCTGTAAGAAGCGCAATCGGGCGATAGTTATTCGGGTCCAAACGATCACCTCCCTTAAATATAGAAATTATTTTCGCTAGCTTCCCCTCCTCAGGAAACGTCCCGTTTTTGATGTGCTCATTGTAAAAGTCAGCAAGGAGACCTGCTATTTCGTCTCTGACGAGCATAATTTCATCCATTGTTATGTTATCACTGCCTGGAGCAGTGTTCTTCTTCATTGCCTCAATGGTTTTATACACCTCGTCTTTGTTGGTTGGATGGACGTGAAATGTGGATCTAGGCGAGGTATTTGTATCATTCCTTATACTTGTTGGAGGAGCACCGAGTTCGCTCGTTATTTTTTCACCAATAGTTGAGAAGAAGTTATTTAGAATTGTTGCTGCTTCATTTTGTTGCAAAGAATCAGGCGGAGAGACTGGAATGATCTGCAAATCAGGTGAAAAAGTCCGGGGAAGAGAGTTATTTTTTACTTCGTTTATTATTTTCCATATTTCGCGATTATTATCAGCCGCTGCCTCCAATCTTTTGGAAAAATATGAAAATTTTGCTTCCTTTACGAGACGCTTTGATTCTCTTTTTGCTTGGATATATATGTACTTAAGCGTCAGATCTTCCATGTTCCGTCTGAAATCCGTATACGCCTTCCTCTTTCTTATACTGGCTTCTATAACTCGTTTCGTAATCCAAGTTTGCTGGCGACATCTAAGTTTTTTCTCGATGGTCGAGTGACGTTTGGATTCAGAGATCATATTTGTCAGTTCTGTTAGATAAGTAGGTTTCTGGGTTTCCAATACTCGTTGAAGATGCGTTTTGAAGAGGTCCTTGTTTACATATCGAAACGATTTGTAACTAGGCTTTTGTTTATGAACGTTGAAGTTTTGGATGCTTATTTTTAGAACCTGATGGTCTAGCTCTGGCCAGCTCTCTACTTTGAAATTAATTTTTTCCGCAGTAAGCTTGTCATTTATGACTATATGATCTAGGCAAGTATTCGAAACAGGACGAGTAATTGTTAAGTTATTAATAACAACAGCACCATTTGTATCGAGAGTATCTTTATATAGCCTTGATTCTGAGGACTCGGTGATTAAGTCAATGTTTGTGTCAGCTACTGTGAGTAAATTTTTTTCTGCTGAGTATATGTTGTCTAGAACAGAGCAAAGATCTAGCGCGTTCAAACGGCTGGGGTTGTAGAAAGTGCCGATTTTTATTTTTTTACCAGCTTGGATTAACTCGATTATTATCATATTATATTTATCAGGGGTCACACAATTAGTGGTGAAATTTATTGAGTTTTTAATATAAATTGCTGTGCCGCCACCTCTTCCGGGTCTGCAGGAGAAAACTGAATGATAACCCTGAATGTTAAAATATTTAGCTTCCTCAGGATGAATCCAGACTTCATTTAGTATGATCACATCTATGTTGGGATTATGCTGCAGATAAATCTGAATGTCACTTAGTTTGTGCCGTAAGCTTCTAATATTCGAATATAGGAGAGTCAGTTGCTTGCCACTTAGTCGGTTTGTATCGTTACAATTCATTTGCAGTCGTAGTCAATGCTCCTCCTGGCAATCATTATCCTACGTTGGTATTCTGGGCACTGAGTAGAGTCTGATCTGTGGGAGTAATCAACATTCTTACTGTTACCCACGCAATTGAAGCATTTCTCGAAATCACTTTTACAGGCCTTCGTTTCGTGCTTTCCTGCACACTTAGCACATGTTTGCTCCCCTTCGCACTTTAACGTCTTGTGATTAAACTTTTGGCATTTATAGCACCTCGTAATATTGTAGTCTTCCTTGATAAAATAAGACCCATAATCAATATTGACGTATCTGTTTACCAATCTTTGGTACATACACCCATTCACCTGCAGAATATGTAACCACTTTCCATTTCTTGTCTTTCTGGCGTGAACTACTTCCATTTTTTCACTCTCCCCAATATTAGGGGTTCAAGGAACGTATTTCATTTGTTAACTCCTCAGTAGAAAACTCTTTTTCTAGGCCATTAATGACCAGTCCTGGTTGACGGGATTTGGTCTCCATAATATCATATTCGTCCCGCATTATTTCTTTTGCCATGTTGTAAAGCGTGGTTGTGTTTTCATTTGATGATGTTTTTATGATGGCACCGCCATCACGAATTGGCCGCAGTAGTTACAAAGGAATTTTACATTTGGACGGCTTTATCTTCGACTTAAAATCTGCAAGTGTTTTTTCCGAGGACGAATGTTTTTTTGGCTTGATTAAAATCCCTTTTTGGCACGTTGTGTTAGAGTTCCGTTCTCTTGGAGAAGTGGAGATACTTTTTGTGATATCAGCATATGAGGTTTGACGCATAGGTGCTGCTTTTGCAACCAATGAGGTTATAGTGGTTTTCATTTCTAGAATGTGATTCTCGACCTCTTTCATTTGGTTAAGGAGACGATCTTCTTTCGTTTTTTGATGGTCGCTTTTACACGAGGAACACATCCAAATCACATCCTTAGATATATCCATGATTTTGCGGTATCTCTCCTCACTCATTTTTATGCATTTCAGGTGAAACCACTTATTGCAAATGCCATCGCAGCCCATGCCTTTATGGTTTTCCTCCACTGGTTTTCTGCATTTACCACATTTGTCAGCACCAGGTGGCGTTGCCATGATTGGTGAGTTTCAATTGGTATTATATATTATATTTTTTAATTGATTTTAATTAAATCATTCTACAAACAAAATCTAATACAAATTATTTGCTGATCAAAGTCATCCTTTGTGAAATTCGATAAACTCACTTTCGCATGCTTACAAAAACTAGTACCTTAATTTAATATATTAACTTGAAACTCTGCATAGATATTAACAACAGCACTAACAACCTACAAAAAATCTTCGTATGCTTTCGTATTATTCATATTCTATTTTAAATAAGCAATTGACCTTATTACTTGAACGGTGTGGTATATAAGTTAACTAAATACAAAGTACATAGAATCGAAATTCTCACCAAATTTAGAAAATTTAAAATTTAAGTAGATAAGAATTTCACAGAAGCAGCCGTTTTCCTGTTAAATAATTAATGAATATCATTTTCGAAATACATCAGATTATTTAAAAAATGATATCGCATAATGCCTTAAAAATTGATTGATGTCTTTTCAAAGCCACTCGGAAACATTTACACCGCAACCCGCCATATCAAACTGTTCAAACTCAACCGATGCCGCCAAAATGGATTGACCAGTGTGAGAAAGAGCTGCAGGTAACTGTTAAAACTGTCAGCATAATCTAATTCGCAGACTTCACTTGTTGAACCATTCTATTCAATCCTATCCCATTTCAAAATGCATGACGGAAACATTCAAAAATATCAACCTGACGATTTGTTCGAATACTCAAAATATAATTGTTAACTATTGTTCAACTTTAGAATGTTTGTTTGAAGGTTTCGAATGTTCAACTGTTCAATAGTCAACAACGGCAACGATTCATTTAACTTACACACAATTAATAGATGCTTAGATTTATTATTTGTTCCGTGTGAACTTTTTTCGAACCCACTTTCGAGTGTTTAATTTCAATGATTTATTCCATTTCGGAATGCAGTTCCGAACATGGTTTTTAAATTGAAGCAATTATTGCACATTTCAAACACTTTTTTGCCCAGCAGGGCGGCACGGCAGCGCAAGATTGCCGCGGTCAATTGGCTACTGGTCGGCTAGTATGTAAATTTTGCGGTTGCAAGAGATTGATGGGCTCGGTTAGTGATACTGAAATAAATGAATGATTATTGTGGGAAAAAACAAACAGATTTATTCATTGCGACCTTAAAACCAGCAACACCTGTGCAGTGAAGCGTGCACACTCATATTTGGTTGGTATTGCATTCGCGGGCGAACAGTTTGAAGTGGATTTCGGTTAAAGTGGTAAAAGCTAACCTCGTGGATGAAATCGATCTAATGTTTGACTGTTTCCTGGTAATTGGTAATGATTAATTTAAGAGAGTGATTATTGTATTGAGCTATCTTTTTGTTCATTGCTTTAATTATACAATAATCAAACGAAAACTATGTTATTCATACGTGTAAAGTGTATTAAATTGCAAAAGCAGATTAAAAGTGAGTCTGAATTGCCCATAAACTTCAGTTCATGGCCATTCATGCGACATAAGTAAACTGAATGAACACTTATTCGGAAGTCTAATGCGGTTTAAATTTTGCATTCTCTACCACTTGCATAACATATAAAAGCCTTGCCCTCTGCGTTGATCTAATTAACCCAAATAAGAGTAATAATTTGCGCTTCAAGTAATTCCCTGAAAGTCATCCAACTCGAATGACAAAAAGTAAGCAATTTAGAGAAAAAATCAAATTTGATAGGCAATTGTTTATAAACCAGAAAATGTTTTAGAGTTTCAAGATAAATCTATGAAGTCAACATATGTTAAAAAACAAATCGAATCTTCTTACTGACATACCGAGGAAAAGATTTTTATTCACTGTGCTGGCACCTTATGCTCCATTCCAAGAGATGACTTGAATGGTGGCTGAATTCCCTTAAAATTAAAATAAAGTCAACTATCCGAAACTTCGTTCGAACTGTAGCGTGAACCAACTGTTGACCTCCGTGCAAAGTAAGATGATGATAGTGTTTGATAATAAGATTCCCTAGGTGTCCCCTAGGCAAAATAATTTGGTGCTTCGTATCATAGCTCAATGTACTGTGTTGTGTCCTTCCACATACTCTGAGCAGTCCTTCTGTATCCAAAAATGGCCGCTATCTTATAAGGCGACTGGACTTACTCAATGCATTTTAATTCTTCAGTTGCTCGATTTCGTCTGGGAATGCTTCTCGTTGAACAAAACGAAAGCAAATAATTTCCGCTTCCTTCAGTTTATCACTGAACAAAAACTTACTGCTAGTTTTGTTTTTCCACCTACGACAAAATGCGATTACTCTAGTTAGTTCTGTAAAGGATGAGAATCTTTGGAATATGTCGGCGGTTCTTTCAGATCTGATATTTTGAGCTGAGACACTCATTAAGCACGAGTCATTAGTTCGCCTTTCAATGCCAATCATAGGACTATTGGTAACCGAATTCTCTTTTGGCCATTAACTGGGGTCCTCACTCAACCAGACTGGGCCATTCCACCACAACTTGCCGTTTGCAAGAGCCTGAGGCAGTGCTCCATGGGATGCGATGTCTGCAGGATTTGATTTGTTACCCACATGTCTCCACTGTTTTGGCTCTGAGTGTGATTGTATTTTTTTTTTTTTAATTACCTCCATTCCCTACCACTCTCTCCATCACTCTTTCTTCGTCGCACAACGCTCGTGCGATCTGCATTCACATTACGTCGCTTGGTCCTTTGTGCCACCCAGACAATGTTTAACACATCGGTATAAGGGGGCACACAATATAATGTGAACTAGTCCTTTTCGTGAACATCTAGTCCAAAAATCATGATCAGCTCTCAGAGATAAAAAAAAATTCAATATAATACGACGCATTCAAAAAAAAACTCTGAGTAACTGTCACTTCAGTATCTTGCCAATAGGGTCAACAGAACGCCCTAAGATACTGGGCTCATAAAAGCAGAATTACAGTTCCACGCTTCAACCAGTGCTCATTAAATGCTCCCTTAGTCTTTTCTTAAATATCAAAAGTGAGTTTGCTTCCTTAACAATTTCTGATAGATTGTTATATATACGCAGAGCATCATTCATTGCATCGTTCTTTAGTCGATCCGTTCTGGCAAAAGGTATTACGAATTGATTTGCATTCCTCGCATTATATGGGTTGATCTGTGATACCTTAATTAATGGCGCTCGTTCCGATCCATTAGTTTTTAAATTTCTGTAGATAAACTTAGCTTTCTCCATAATAATAATTTGACTAAAGGTTAATGATTTTGCCAATTGGTAAACCAAACTAGTTTGAGTAAGCATTGGCAGCTTCAGAATGTTTTTATACGCTTTGGTCAGCAGCCTGGATATACTGTTTAAATGTTGCTTCGCTGATTGACTCCAAATAAGTACTCCATAATGCAATTTCGCCAGGACAAACGCATTTAGAACAAGTTTCTTGATGTGCATTGGAAAATCCTCATATCTTCTTAACAATCCTATTATTGGGGCTAATTGCCTTCTTAAGCTATTTATGTGTGGTAACCAGGTCATACAATGGTCTATGATAAGACCAAGATATTTCATTTCTAGCACTCTTTGCAATTTTTCGCCGTTAATATTTAGTTCGACATCTATGTCTCCTTTGTTCTTTTGCTTAAAAACAATATATTTTGTCTTTGATGTGTTCAATACTAGTTTGTTTCCAATTAACCACTGATGGAATTTTCCTAGATCGTCGTTGATAGTGTTCTCAATGGCAGTTTTGTCTCGTCCTGAATAAAGTAGAACTGTGTCATCAGCATATAATGTGTGATATCCCGTCAGCCCACATGTATTTAGATTATTTGTGTATAGCAGGAACAAAGTTGGGCCCAGTATTGAGCCTTGGGGAACTCCTGTTTCCGTAGGTGCATGGTCGCTCAGGACATTGTTGATTAAAGTTCTCCGCGATCTTCCCTCCAAGTAACTCTTAAACAACTGCTTAGGACTACCCTGAATACCATACGATTCAAGTTTACGAAGCAAGAGATCATGATCAACTGTATCAAATGCTTTTTTCAAATCCACAAAAATTGCGATGACATAATCACCTCTGTCAAGTCCTAGATTGATGAAACGTGTAACAGAATGTAGGGCATCCAAAATACTCTTGTTCTTTTGAAAACCAAACTGATGTTGGCTTATGATACAGTTTTCAACTAAGAATGATGTTAATCGATTGTTTAGTATTTTTTCAAATATCTTACTAAATCCCGTCAGCAGACCAATCGGGCGATAGTTATTCGGGTCAAGATGATCACCACCCTTAAATATAGGAACTATTTTTGCAAGTTTTTCTTCTTCCGGAAAAGTTCCATTCCTAATATGCACGTTTATAAAATTTGCCATAATCTGGGCTATGTCCTCCTTTATTATACTAATCTCATTCATCGTGATGCTATCAATGCCTGGCGCCGTATTCTTTTTCAATTCATTGATGACATTTAAGACTTCCCTTTTATTTGTTTGATGAATGTGAAAGATGGAATTTATTGCGATATTTGTATTATTTACATTGCCTGCTGAACTGGCAACGATTTCTTTAGTGATTCTTCCACCAATTGTTGAAAAAAAGTTATTCAATGAGTTCGCCGCGTCACGTGGACACGATGTGTTAGAGGGCCCATCAGGATTCAGTTGAAAGTTTTGTGATATACCCTGGGTTGAAGAGTTATCCTTTACCTCATTTATTATTTTCCATATTTCGCGGGAGTTGTCAGCCGCTGTTTCCATTCTTCTTGAGAAATATAAGAATTTAGCCTCTTTCACCAGTCGTTTCGATTCTTTTTTCGCTTGCATATACACAAACTTGAAAACTCGGCTTCCACTGTTCTTCCTGTAGTCCATGTATGCCTTCCTTTTTTTAATACTTGCATCAATTACTTTTTTCGTTATCCAAGTCCATTGTCGACACCTGATTTTTTTCTCAATAGTAGAACTTTGCTTAGCAGATATGATGATATTTTTGAGTTCAATAATACTATTTGGTTTCCGCTTTTCCAGTAACTCTCGTATGTTTGATTTAAAGAGCTCCTTGTCTAGAAATCTGAACGTGTTGTAGGTCAGCTTCTGTTTGTTTAGGGTCTGGTCTTGAATAGCAATTTTTAACACACGATGATCCAGTTCCGGCCAGTCCTCAAATATGTATGTCATGCTTTCAGCGACTTTTAAATCATTGGTTACTATATGATCCAGACAGGTATTTGATACTGGGCGAGTAATTTGGTTGTTGTTTATGATTACCGTTCCATTCGTTTCTAGCGTATCCTTATAAATCCGTGTTTCTGGTGATTCCGTTAGCACATCAATGTTTGTGTCCGCTACTGTGATTAAATTTTTTTCAGTTGAGAATAATGTATCTAGTACTGTGCAAAAATCTTGCGCATTCATACGATTGGGATTGTAGTACGTCCCTAATTTTATTTATTTACCTGCATGGCGTACTTCAATTATTATAACGTTATACTTATCAGGCGTCACTCTCTTGGTAATGAAATTGATTGTATTTTTTACGTACATTGCTGTACCTCCACCTCTTCCAGGTCTGCAGGAGAATACCGCATTATATCCTTCAATATTGTAAAACCGTGCTTCTTCTGGGTAAATCCAGATTTCATTTAGAGTAATCAAATCTATGTCAGGATTTTGCTGCAGGTAAATCTGAATATCACTTAGCTCATGTCTTAAGCTTCTTATATTAGCATACATAAGTGTTAAATTTGTTCCACTTGATTGATTAGGAAGATTAGCAATCATCAAAGTTGTAGTCAGTGCTTCTCCTGGCGATCAATATTCTGCGTTGAAACTCCTGATACTCTACAGAGTCAGCTCTGTGAGAAAGATCAGCATTGTTATTGTTACTAATACAGTTCGAGCACTTCTCAATCGTGCTTTTGCAATCCTTTAGGTCATGCTTTCCTCCACATTTTACACATATTTGCTCCCCTTCACATTTTGATGTTTTGTGATTGTATTTTTGACACTTATAACACCTCGTTATGTTGAAGTCCTCCTTCACAAAATACGATCCATAATCTATATTAATGTATGTTTTCGCAAGCCTCTTATACATGCTCCCGTTTACCTGGATGATGTGCAACCACCTTCCATTTCTTGTTCGCCTAGCATGTACAAGTTCCATAAAATCACGCTCCTCTATATTGGGATTTAATGCCTGGATCTCATTTCTTAATTCATTATTTGCGTATTGTTTTTTTATAGTCCATTGATGACAAGTCTAGGCTGTCGCAATCTGGTCTCAGCAACATCATACTCCTCTTTTATTGCATCCATTGCTATACTAAAAAGCGAAGTAGCATTTTCATGTGTTGATGTTTTGTTAATCGCCCCACCATTACGAATAGGCCTCATTAGCTGTAGAGGAATTTTACATTTTGATGGCCTGATCCTCGACTTAAAATCATTCAGTGTTTTTTCTGATCAAGAGTGATTTCTAGGCTTAATTATAATCTCTTTTTGCGATATTGTATTAGGTCGATGCACTGTTGGAGGAGAAGTAGAATTTTTAATAATTTCGGCATATGAGGGCTTGCTCGCAGACGTAGATTTATCTATTAGTAAGGTGACATTTGAGCTCATCTCTTCGACTTGGCTTTGCAAATTTTTCATTTGTTGGAAGAGTTGGTCTTCTTTAGATTTACGATTCTGAGCTCTACATCCGGCACACATCCAAATCACATCTTCGGTGATATCCATAATAGCCCGACATCTCTCCTCCGACATTTTGATACACCACAAATGAAACCACTTGAGGCAGAAGCCATCACACCCCATAGCCGAGTGGATATCTTCCACGGGTTTCCTACACTTCCCACACTTATCTGGTTTAGTAGCTATTATATTTATAACATTTTCAATTATTTGCTTTTTATAAAAATTTTTATTATCCTTGATTTATTTAATATAGTTAGTGAAAAAACGTAGAAATCCGTACTTGCAAAAAAAAAAATAATTTAAAATATCAAAATATACTCGTAAATTTAAAATTAAATTCAAAAATTTTTAGAATCAATTTAGCTACACGGGAATCTCACTCCTAGACCAAAGCAAGAATTCCCGGTTCCGTTAATTTCGTTCGCCTAAGTAAAAATTGAATCAATGAAATTGATGACTTGAAAGATCGCTACTTATCCCGAAAACTTGATAGAGCGACACTAGTAACCACTTCACTTATTTCACACAGCTGATAATAATTTATGACAGATTTATAACTTCACTTAGGCCAAGAAATTCAAAGAGCTGAAACTGACACTTCTTTGTTTTGACACTTCGAGTTTTAGTTGTTTCTCCAACTCTTTTCGCTACTAAGACTTTCCATTTAGTTGCCGGCTGACGTAACCATTGCAACACGATTGTGGACTTCACTCAGTAGTAAGGTCTGATAAAATCCCACCTATATGCTTTCAGAGTGCTGTTTATTGGTTCGCACAACAAGGCTGCACCCAACAGTTCGAGACATGGTATTGATCGTACCCTTAAAGAAGCCACCTTCGATTTCGCCGTGATAAGTTTAACGAGTGATTTTCTATCAGCCTCTTGAACACGCAAGTGAATGGTTGCTACGTATGCCGATTCTGATGCGTCACAAAATCCATGAATCTGAATCGACTCAATGTTGGTATAATTAAGGCAGCGGGGAATTGAAATCTCTTCGATTGCTGACACCTGAGCACGAGAATTCCGCAATTTTTCTTTGAGTTGGCTTGGTACGGGCTCGTTCTAATCTGTTCCTTCAAGCCACAGTTATTGCATGATGATTTTTCCGGAAATGATGCAGGGCTGCAACCATCCCACTGTGTCAAAAAATTTGGCTATCTCTGACAGGAGCTGTCGTTTAGTTGGTGGATCGTCACTCATTGGTTCAAGGTTCACTTTAAATGAAAACGAATCCCTGGCTGGGAACCATCACAAACCAAGTATCTTAATATGAGCAATTTCGTGAATACTAAGCGTTGCTTTGGTTTCTCGGTCAACGACGGGAATCGCACTCAAAAGAGTGTCGTCCTTAGCAGTCTACTTCCACAAGTTGAAACCTCCTTTACGGATCACTGTGATTAAGTCTTGTTGTAGGCCTTTCACTTGATCAACCGCATCTCCACCGGTAATTACATCGTCTACGTAGAAATCTTGTTTTATTGAATGACACGCCTGAGGATGGAATAACTTCTCGTCATCAGCAAGTTGATGTAACGTCCGCATTGCCAAAAATGGAGCACTAGCTGTTCCATACATAACTGTTGTCAATTAGTAGTACTTCATTGGATGTGAAGGATGACTTCGCCAGAGAACTTTCTGATAGTCTTGATCTCGTTGATCTGTCTGTATATCTTTTTGATGTCAGCTGCTACCACATATTTGTATGTCCTCCACTGCATGAGTATGTGAATGATGTTAGTTTGGTAACTTGACCCAGTTAAGAGTGTGTTGTTGAGTGATTTTCCTGATGGTGTTTTTGTAGTCGCGTTGAAGAATACTCTCAGTTTCGTAATTGTGCTCTCCGCCTTAAACACTGCCTGATGCGCCAAATAATAATTGTACTTCGTGTACTTCTCTTGAGCAGATATTAATACCATGGGCCCTAATCTTATGTATTTTTTCATGAAATCTATGTACTCCTTCCGTGACTTTTCGTCATAGCTAGTTTTCTTTCTAGCTGTGAAAATCTAATATTAATAACCGGAATTTGACGCTAGATGTCCGTACTAACAAATATCGTGAAAGCTCGAACTTTATATTTATGTCATTTTGAAGGTACATTTGACAGCTATCAAAATCAGTCATCAAAACAATTTTATCTTGTGTGCATCATTATTATTTTTCACGATGAATAACTTCGAAAATTGGAGAAAAAGGCAGCATTTGCGGGAGGTTCGGTTGGGTCATTTTTTTGCAAAGAAAACTGCTGCGAAAAGTCATCGTTTACTTGTAGAAGTTTATGGCGACGACGTTTTAGCGAAAACACTGTGTTTTGAATGGTTTCAATGCTTCAAAAGTGGTAATTTTGACATCGAAGACAAAGAACGCCCAGGATAGCCCAAAAAGTTTGAAGACGAAGAATTGGAGACGCTCCTCGATGAGGATTCGTGTCAAATGCAAGATGAACTTGCAAATCATTAGAAGTGACTTAGCAAGCCATTTCGAAATGTTTGAAAGCCGCTGAATACATTCAAAAGCAAGGTAATTGGGTCCCTTATGAGTTGAAGCCGAGAGACGTTGAACGGTGCTTCTGTATGTCTGAAATGCTGCTTGAGTGCCATAAGAAGAAATCATTTTTGCATCGGATCGTGACTGAGGATGGAAAATGGATCTATTATGACAATCCCAAGCGCAAAAAGTCATACGTGCAGCCCGGCTAACCAGCCAAATCAACAGTGAAGCCAAATATTCATGGCATCAAGATTATGCTGTGTATTTGGTGGGATCAGAAGGGGCCGTTAGATTATGAGTTATTAGAATTGGGCCAGAAAATCACAAGTGACCTATACCGAACACAATTTGATTCAGTTGATCACCTGATTCTTATCCAAAAATTGAGTAATTTCGGCTTAGGCAGTTCTATTGTACATTGGTCCTGTTCTTATGTTGCTGATCGAAGTTGTGTTGTGACCAATAATGCCCATAAATCCTCTCCATTTTATCCCTATTTTGGAGTTCCACAAGGTTCCATTCTTGGTCCTCTGTTGTTTCTCGTATTTATCAATGATATTCCTTGCCTACTCAACTCCCGCGCACTCATGTATGCAGATGATTTGAAAATATTCAGGGTGATCGAATCTGTCAATGATTGTATTATTCTGCTGAAAGACCTGGATATACTTGCTGGCTGGAGTGCAACTAATCGGCTGAAGTTAAATGTAAACAAATGTTTCAAGATGACTTACTCCCTTAAAAAGTCTCCTTTTGATTATAACTATGCGATTGCTAATGTTTCTTTGAGAGCTGTGGTGTCCCACTAGGACTTGGGAGTATTTTTTGATACCAAGCTTCATTTTGGACAGCATATAACTCATCTAGTATCTAAAGCATCTCGTATATCAGGTTTTATCTTCAGATCCACAAAAGATTTTAAAGATATTTCATCGTATGTTTGTTTATTCTTTTCTCTTGTTCGAAACATATTAGAGTATTGTTCGCAAATATGGAGTCCGCATCAACGTTACCTAAGAGATGCTATTGAAGCTGTGCAACGTAGGTTTACTCAGTTCCTTTTTTTAAATTCCGTATCCCGTATTGCGCTTATAGTGATCGCCTGTCTTCTCTACGCATTCCTTCATTAGTCTCTCGCAGAGTTTTTGTCAATGAATGCCTTTTTTCAAGCTTTATCACAATTTGCTACCTATAGGCCTTGGCATTGAAATTTCCTCCTTCAATACCGGGCGTCCAACTAGATCCTCGGTTGTCTTCAATGTTCCCTTTGCTCGCACTGATATTTTATTTTTTTCGCCTGCTGTACGACTCCCACGTAATCATAACGCGCTTTGTCTTGGTTTAATACCGCTGTCGTTTGCTAAATTCAAAAAAAAAAAACTTAAGGAATCGGTTCTTCTGTTTAACTTCCAAGAATGATTTTTCTATTTCTAATTAATTTATTGTATTTTGTACGTAGTTTCCTTTTTCATTTAATTTTTTATTATCCTTTTTGGATATATTGATTGTATGTATAAACTTTGTTTTATTTTTTGTCTGTCTATAATATAATTGGTTTATATCTGTTTTATAGATTAAATAAATAAAATAAAAAATAAAACAATTAATACGTTTGAAGCGTACCATCATCGAAAAACGCCCGGAATATGCGACCAGAAATGAGGCTATAATTTCTCATCATGACAACGCTCGGTCGCATGTTTCAAGGCCCGTGAAAAACTATTTGGAAAATAGTGGATGGGAAGTTTTGGCCCACCCGCCTTATAGTCCGGACCTTGCTCCGTCTGACTTTCATTTATTTCGCTCGATTCAAAACGCCCTCACCGGAATACACTTCACTTCAGAGCAAGGCATCCGGAATTGGATAGATTCGTTTTTGGCCGCCAAGCCAACGCAATTTTTTTAGGATGGAATTCATAAATTACCTGATGGATGGAGAAATGTTGTAGCTTCCAATGGACAATACTTTGAATAAAATATATTGTAAGATTTTTCCCCAATAAAGCATTAAATTTCGCTTAAAAATGCCGGTTATTAAGTTGTACACCCAATATGTGGGTTTCGTTGAGTATAGCGTAGAGTTTTTGCAGGCTCAACGTTCTTCTTGAATGGAAGCCTATCAATGCATCTTCCAGAGCCATCCCGTCTAGTTGTTTTCTGGTTCCATTCCACAGCAGCAGTTCCTTCGGGCTTTAATAGAGGGTTAACTGGTACTTCTGTAAGATCCCAGTAGCGCTTAACCAGTTGGTCTGTTTCTTCTTCAGTACTGACCAATGATACTTATCCTGCCAAATAATTTGACATCAATGCCATGGTTGCCGGCCCAAGTAAAATCCATCCGAATATAGTATTGACAGCGCAAGGAGAACCTTACTTGAATCCCGCAAGAACTACAGAATTATTAACATCTGCACCAAGCAAAACATCAATACGTGATGGAGTCCCACATGACAGATCCACTTGATCCCCACGGTACAATGCCTTTGGGAGCTTCACTTCAACTATTGAAGGACAAAGATTAGTGATATTAGGTACTACAAAACCTGACACACAACTTTAGCATATTCGTGCTTCAGTCCGAGCAACTGAGCAGCTGATTCCGTAATAAAGGACCGCTGTGAACCAGAATCAACAAGTGCTCTCAATATCACCAACTTCGATGAAGTGTTTTCAACCTTGATTTGGGCTGTGGCCAATAGCACTGGCTGGCAAAGATGATTTTCTCAAGAAAAAGTGAATTCGTTGCTGGTACAAATGGCTTCGCGTCGGTAGATAATATCATAGACTTTTTTGTATTGCTGTCGTGAAGCAATGTATGGTGCTGTTTTGAGCACGTACGACATCTGGAGTTAGATGGACATTTATTAATGACATGTCCTTTCCTCAAGCAGTTGAAACATAGTTTATGCCGTTTCACAGCCTCTTGCCACTGCTGAAACTTCATTGCCTCGAACGTATCGCATTGGTTTATGTGATGACTCTTGCTGCAAATGCTGCAAGTTGGTATGTCACGAACAGTAAGTGCATCCACCTTTTGGGGTTTCTTAGGACCATTCAATGCTTCTAATGTATTGAAACAACTTGTTAAGAGCTCTATGAACGTTGCTAGAGTGGGTATCTCCGACGATACTCCAATAGATGTTTCCCCTAATCTTCATGTTTCATGGTCTAGTCTTTGTGTGACCGAATAAATTATCAATATGTTCCAATGCTCAGTTCAGACGTAGTGTCCAGGAACTGCTTAATGTTGGAGTGGCGTTCCTTTTTGGCTGCCGGTATTGTAAAACGTATGCAGATAGCTCCACGCTATAGATCGATTGTTGTCGTATCGTTTACGAAGCATTTCTAATGCAACCTCAGAATTCTCGCTGTTGATACCCATATGCTTAATGACACGTGTCACTTCTCCAGTCAGATGAGTCTTTAAATATTGCATCTTGTCTACCGAAGATAATGACTCGTTATTATGCACCATCGAGATGAACTAATCGATGTACATCCGTCATTGCCTGTAACATCCGTCGAACTTGGGAATTACTAATCGCTCAAGCTGAACCTTTTTAGTTCCCGATGCAGCAGGCTCACTAATGAAAGTGCTCGATCTATCCTTATGCTGCCTAATGCCACCTTTGAATGCCCCTAGTACGTCCAAATAGTGGGTCTTGAGCATAAGAGTATGCTGCTCCTGACATGCTGTCCATAGTTCCTACAGCCATTGCAACCTCAACTCAAAATAGCCAAGGTTTGGCGATCCTTGCTTCCCTTCCCGAAGTTCTTCTTCAGCCTCGCAATGTTGCAAAAGTTGTCGCACTGTGTGACCATAATCGACGATGTTCCCTTATCGTCTCTCACCGCAGCAGATGTTGATGTTGATTTGTCGCCCCTTCTTTCCGGCATGTTGATAGAGATCCTCCGTGGGATATAATTCAGAACCAAAATACTCGTCCGCACCAACTTGTGTAAAGCTCTGTCCACGGACTATCTGCTGCTGATACCCCATAGTATCTTAACCGGATCCACAAATATTCAATCTGCTATCCGGCTCGACGGACCAAAAATATTGGGTATTGTTAATCCAATACCCAAACTGTGAGAACAAATAAAACATACCGTGCGATTCTGCTACTGATCATGAATAGACCCTGTATTTCCATATTTTTCCTATTTATAATACAATACATCTTAATCATCATATTTACAATCGAATTAGTTCAATAAACAGTCAAAATATGTTTATTGCCGCATTAATCCATTTCACGCATTTTCAGTCGCTTCAATGAGGTTCAATGGAACGCAAGGTGCTTACTTATGAATAATGAACATGCAAACAAATTAGAGTTCAATAAATTGTATAGAATGCTTGAATTCACTTTTCTAGGTCTATGTACATTACGTTAATAGTAATACGATGGATGAAATGCCTTTAATTAAATAATAATATAATAATTCTTAGCAAATACAATTACCAAATCAATAGTTAAACCATTCAGCTCATAGGGCTTTGCTTTTTGCACTCTGAACAGTTCGGGAAAAATAGCATGAATCTACAGAAAAACCAACATCTAAGCTGATTAGAGGGCTTACTTTTCTGACATTGATTCCTTGTGACTAACAATATGGACTTTACGGTATGTATTTTCCAAACTATCCTTAATTTGTTTTATTTCCATCAAAACGCTATTTCTTTTTCTTTTTCACATATATATTATGAATATTCCGAGAGTAAGTTTATCCCTTCTCCAGTGTCAATAATAATAACTGACTATATGTCAAAAAGAAAAACTAATAGCGTTTTAATGGAAATAAAACAAATTAAGGATGATATGGACTAATGCATACAAGGAATGTATTTTTTATTTCCTTATAAGGCCACGGTGGATCTTAGTAGACAAGTCTTGAATTAGCGAAATGGCGAAGCCTTGGATTCCAGTGTCAAAGTCCATACCACGAATGTGCTAGCAAGTGCTGAAACCCATGATGATTCTGGAATTAACTGGTCGTTTCTGACCAAGCCAACAGTCTTGGGACCAAGAGGGGAAGTTACATGCCAGTTGTGATCCATAATACCGCTGCTTTCATCACATGCATCAAAGCTGGAAATATTATTGGGAGTTTTTGATTTGTTACGGGTCCTTTTTGAAAGGTAAAAGTAACAAAGACTCAAACAGGGTTGCTGCAACACTCATGAAATTTTGTTTAAAATCAGCGCAAAGGTTATAGAGTCTATTCAAAATAAGCAATGAAAGAGATGAAATACGCCAAAGAATAAAGCTCGAAAATAAAAGATTCTATTCAGTTTCGACGATCTTGAAGGCCAGCTGCACACAAAGGAAAATGTTTTGGTCTTGCTCGCCAATTTCAAGACATAAGCAGCGATGGACAGTCTTTTTCAACTGGGTCAGACCAGTGTTTCCTTGGTTTTGCCACTGATCTCTGCCCTTCAGTTCTGTCAATACCTTTACCTAACCCCTTCTTAATGAACGGCGCTTTATTGTTCATTCGAGGCGTTGATGGTGGAACAAACATCAGTCAAAGTTGGTGAGGCCAATGGATGTTCTCTAGGTTCCAATATTTTGGAGTTATGCGGAGAATTGAAAAGGCTCTTAATATACGAGGTGTGTTCAAAAAGTATCGCGTATTTTGAATTTTCGCGGGTTACGTATATTCGAATTTCGATTTTTTTGTGGCGTTATGTTGGTACTCATGTCTGTCACTTATGCCGACAAGCTCGGCAATTTTGAATGTTCACTTGATTGGTGATAGCTGCTTTACTTGCACGTGTTTTCAATCGTCTTCGATTTTTACTTATTCAAAAAAATGGATCAAAGAACGTGTATCAAATTTTGTGTGAAAAACGAAATTAAGTGCGCGGATACATTCCGAATGTTGACTGTGGCATACGGAGAAGCTACCTTGGACCGAAGCAACGTTTATCGGTGGTACAATATGTTTTTAGAAGGCCGAGAAGATGTGAACGACGAAGAGCGTGCCGGACGCCCGAGCACTTCAACAACAGACGAAAAAATTAATGAAGTGGAGAAAATGGTATTGGCCAATCGTCGAATCACCGTTAGAGAAGTTGCTGAGGACCTAAACATATCGATTGGCTCGTGCCATTCGATTTTTATCAACGATTTGGGCATGAGACGGGTCGCCGCGAAATTCGTACCAAAATTGCTCAATTGCGACCAAAAACAGCAACGCATGAACATTGCTAATGAGATGTTAAACTCTGTCCGCGACGAACCAAATTTGCTCCAGAGGGTCATAACTGGTGACGAATCGTGGGTTTATGGTTATGACGTGGAAACCAAAGCTCAATCATCTCAATGGAATTCGCCGCATGAACCAAGACCGAAAAAAGCGCGCCAAGCTCGGTCGAATGTGAAAGTTTTGCTGACAGTTTTCTTCGATTGCAGGGGCGTGGTGCATCATGAGTTCTTGCCACAGGGAAGAACGGTCAATAAGGAATATTACCTGCAAGGAATGCGCAATTCGCGCGAAGCAATCCGCCAGAAACGCCCGGATTTGTGGGAGAACAAAAATTGGCTTTTGCACCACGATAACGCCCTTGCTCACACATCGTTGCTTGTGCGCGACTTTTTGGCCAAAAACAACACACTAATGATGCCGCAGCCACCGTATTCCCCAGATCTGGCCCCCTGTGACTTTTCCTTGTTTCCTAAACTGAAGAGGCCCATGAAAGGACGACGTTACGCTACGCTTGACGAGATAAAGACGGCATCGAAGGAGGAGCTGAACAAGATTTAAAAAAATGATTTTTTGAAGTGCTTCGAAGATCGGAAAAACCGTTGGCACAAGTGTATAATATCTCATGGAGATTACTTTGAAGGGGACAAAATAGATATTCATGAATAAATAAATAATTTTTGAAAAAAAAAACAAAATTCGCGATATTTTTTGAACACACCTCGTATGATGCCCACCTTTTTTTAATGTTGTTTTCTTCATTGATGTTGTTGCCTATGTCATCGAGGCATCATAGTCTCATGTTGCTGCTCAGTAGACTTACATCGATGCTTCTCAATTGGTTTTCATATTTTTTTCTCTTCTTAATTCTAATTATCAAACTTAACGGTTCAAATTATATTGTTTAGTCTGGTAAACAACTGGTTTCTTTTCAGGATCAATTTTATTTTTCAGCTGGGTCTTCTTAGGTATATGGATAGGAACTTCTTATCGGATCTTCGCTTGCTGCAAACAGCGCCTCCAACTGTCTCGGTCCATTGACAGCGTCCTCCGATTTTGAAATCCAAGCAGCGATGAACTGCCTTTGTCGACCGAGTCAGACCAGCATTTCCGCGGGCTCCTCACTGGCTTCCGGCATTCAGTTCTCGCACCGAATAAATTTTTGGATATCGGGTGTTCATCCATACGATTCATGTTGCCAGTTCATTGCAGCTTCCGTAGTCTTTTAATCGTTGAGACCTTAGGATTGTCAAAAATTTCATACAGCTCATGGTTGCATCGAATTCGCCATTGGTCCCCGTCTAGCTTCGCTCAGATTATTCACCTCAGGCCCCGTCACTCAAAGGCGTTCAAAATATTTGTAGATGCTTGAGTTAGGATCCATGTTTCACACCCATAGCATAACACAGCTCTTATCACAGATTTGTATACTTGGAGCTTTGTTTGCTGGTCTTCAAGATCGTCAAAACTGAGTAAAATATTTTATTTGCGAGCTGTATTCTATTGATCAATTCTTTCTATTGATCAATTCTGACCAGTTTCTTAGTTTTTTGTACGAAAATACAAATTTCTATTGCAATCATGACCTCTGTCCGTCCATCAATCCATTCGTCTGTATGTCACAGCACTTTTTCTCCGAAACTCTAGTAGCTACAGCCATGAAACTCTGTGCTTTGGTCAGAAATGGTGACTTCTTGAAAGTTCAGAGGTGAAAAATTTTTTCAAAGGATTTTAAGGGGCCCCCCACAAAAGTAACTGACCCTTCAAAAAAATGTTTCACCATTGGTAGTCGAATGGGCTGTCATTGGAAAGGCCTCTATGAGGTCTTTTCAAAACAAGTCTTAAAATTTCCCTAACAGTACCGTGTGGTGCAGGAAAAGGGGAAATGTACGAACTTTTCGTTCGCTAGTGGTAAAAGTAATTGCAAAACAAAAAAGTGCCTATTTTAAATGAGAAGATTGAATAATTTTGAGTTATTTCCCCCCAACTTCAACGTTTAAGGTACATGCTTTTAGCACTTGATTCAATTTAACTTCAGATAACTACATATAATAAATACTCATAGGTGAAACGACTCGAAGAGGCAGGAGAAAGCTCCTAACGGAAGGGCTTTGTAACCATTCTAGGGTTAAAAAAAAATGCTGATTCCATGAATCGATCATTTGAACTATTCACACAATGCTTGTTTAAGATTTTGTTCAATTTCATCCAAAAGATGCAGAGTTTCGTTCATAACCACACAACAGCTGCGATTTAGTTCATTTCAAATAATTTTTCTGAGTGCTCGGCTCATTGAACACAGTCAAGTAAACCACTATTCCTTAAATTTTCATGGAATCCCAAGAATATAAGAGTACCTTGGTCGATTTGAAATATACAGGGCTATCCATTTCGTGTTAGGAAAGTATAACCCTGCCATTTGCCATTTGTCAGAATTAAATGTCATCCAAAGCTTGTTTTTTAGCTGGAGGTTTTCCATTTAGAAATATGGATCATTTAATAGTCGAAAAACGCGTTAAAATTATTAAATTTTATTATAAAAATGGTGATTCTGCTGTATCAACATTTAGAGCTTTACGAGCCGATTACGGTCGAAATAATCGACCTACACAGCAAACAATTTCGAACAAAGTGAGAAAATTTCAAGAGACTGGATCGGTTATTGATATTGCAAGGCTTGTGCATCATCGTAACATCCATTCTGCTGAAAATATCGCTGTCATTGTTCAAAGTGTGGAGGAAGACCCGAATTTGGCAATCCCTCGACGTGCTCAACATTCGTGCTTGTCTTATGGCTCATTGTGGCGGATTTTGCATTTGGATTTGCATCTTCATCCGTACAAAACCCAACTCACTCAAGAACTTAAGCTTCGAGACCATATACAACGCAGAATGTATGGGAATTGGGTGATTGAACAACAAGCCACTGATAACGATTTTTCGAACGAAATTTTCTTTAGTGATAGGGCTCATTTTTCGCTCAGTGGTTACGTAAATAAACAGAATCGCCGCATAGGGGGCTCTCAAAATCCTCAGGTGATCGCAGAAAGGACTTTGCATCCGGAAATAGTGACCGTTTGTGTGCATTATGGTCTGGTGGTGTTATTGGCCCGTATTTTTTTGAAAATGACCAAGGAAGAGCCATTAAAGTCAATTCTGACCGCTATGGATGGATGTTAACCGATTATTTTTGGAAAGAAATTGAAGATTAGGATCTGGAAAATATATGGTTCCAACAAGATGGAACCACAAGCCACACAACTCAGGCTAACCGAGCACTTTTCTTCTTCTTCTTTACCTTCGTAGCCCTGCAGCCCCTTTCGGGCCTTCGCTTAGAGATAGTTAGAGTATCTCATTGTCATAATCTAATGTATCGGCACCCCACAAGGTGATATTATCATTATCACGCTTTGGCCGTGTGTCCGTCCACCCAGCTGCGATATGTTCTGATTTTAAACCAGCACGTATCATAACTGAACAGGCTTATAGTCCGTCCGAAGAACCACTTGAGCTAAATCTCGTTGACGCCAACGAAACTTGAACTAGAGACCTTCGGCTTACGGGCTTTGTGCTCGGACCACTAAGCCACGCGGACTACTAATCGAGCACTTTTGCAAGAGAAATTTCCAGGACGCGAAATTTCGAGATTGAGTAATGTCAATTTGCCCGCAAGATCCTGCGACCTAACACCTTTGGATTAAAAAATAAATTTTTGCACAATTTCTTTAGGAAAGCCCTAAATATCATGGACCTAGATCCAATGACAAATACGCTAGTAGCTGAAATTCGGTGAACTTTTCTAATAGTATCAGTAGTAGGATTTAACATTTTTGGCAGTAAAACTGTGTTAGTATCATTAAATTAGACGAAATCAGCTATTTAAGTAGTTCTTTAGAATATAATTTTATTCAATAAGTTTCAATAAATTTTACAGAAATTATAGCCATTTGAATTTCCTCGGGCCACAACAATCATATACGATTTTTCCACTACATGGGCTTTTTATCGAACCAGACACTACATTTTTGATTGAATTTTCTCCAAATTTGTAGATAGGATGAATAACAAAAATACAATTAAGGTTTGGGTCCGTCAGTTAGTTCTTTTAAACCAAGAATCTATTTGTTGTGCAAATCATAAAAGTTTTTCTTGAATTAAATCATTCTATTTATCTACGTATTGTAGGTTAAGTACAAAACCCTTTTGACATGACCGTAGTTCTGTCTACCGAACTTTTTTTTGTGTTACAGGGGCTCTTGTCGGGATGTTCGGCGTTCCTCACCCGATATGGGGCAAGGCACTGTGGGCTGTGAACTTCCTTGGCAAATACGGAATCGCCTTACATCTTGCACGTGGTCAACCTGTTATTTGTTGTCTGCTTTCCTATGTAAGCCCTTTCGGTCTGTTACCTAGGCCCTTGACGCCTATTAAGATCAATCCCTTATGCATTTTTACTGAAATTTTATAGTGGGTCTTTGTGCTGGTGGAAAGAACTGGCCCCACAATACTATAACGCTAGCTGTCAGCACGCTTACGCGTCACCAGGCAAGGCAATTTTCAGTGTAGCACAAATTTTTCGCGCGCTTAGGCATTAGACTACCGCAACAGTCCTTTATGGACATTTCTATTACCACTCATAAATATTACAAAACTCGACAGCAAAGCAAAGCTAGTAGGGCTACAAACCAATAAGAATAAAACAAAGCTGATGACGCAGTCAAGGGAATATACCTCAAATACCCAAAACATCACGCTTAGCGAATACAATATCGAACATTTTTGCAAACGCCAAAATAACGAGAACCAATAATGAAAGAGTCAGCTCGTAAACAAAATTTTTAATTTAGTTTTGACAATCTTGACGATCAGCTGCATACACAAGAAAATAAAGCTCCTAGTATACAAGTCTGTGATAATACGAGTGCTCTGCTATGGACTAAATGCTTTCAAAAAACGGGCCTAAAGCGAATAATGGGGACGGCGACTTCATACAACCATGAGCTGTATGAAACGATTTTAAGACTGCGGAAGCTGCAATGGGCTGGCCACGTGAATCGTATGCACGAACAACGGTTATCCAAAAAGGTATTTGCTGGGAGGACTGAAGGATGAAGACCAGTGGGGAAACGGAGGGAACACTCGTCTGACTTGGTCGATGAAGACAGCTCATCATTGTTTGGATTTTGCGTGATCAATAGACCGAAACAGTTGGAGGCGCTTGTTGCAGGAAACGCTGGCCCAAAAGGGGCTGTAGTGCTACGAAGAAGAAATAAGTTCGCGGGAATTTTAGCATTTCATAGAAAATAGTCCAAAGTAGACTATAATAATACTGGCTCCTACTTTAAGATTACTTGAAACACTTGCCATCTAGATATTGATCCAAAAATGGAAATAAAGCAAAAGAAAATAATTTTTTTTTTCCAATGTGTGCATTTTTTTCCAAAGTAAGGAAGCCTCAATAAGGGCTCTCAAAAACAACCCCAATACAGCTTTGTGCAGGCTTGAGTAAGTATGTTGCCTTGGGGAAAGAATTCTCTGGCTGTAACGGTTTCCTACTCCGTCTCGTTCGATCGCAATCAGAACCGACCTCTCATCGGTTCGAGACGTGCAGTCTTGGAAATGACAACGGACTGTACCCTTCAGGTCAACAAGTCCGGTCACACTTAGTCTACTCCGTGGTGGCTGCTTGTAGGCTAGCTAGTTCGGAGAGGAGTTTCGGTCGCGGGTCTTACGCGAGCAGACTAAGTCCGAGTTACGTAACTCAGCCACCGGTTCACATGCCCGATTTCCAAACGCGTCAACAACTACTCATCCAGAACAGGAAACCTACGTTACGTTAGTTCTGGATGTGATCTCTCCACAGATCTCAAATCAAAACACTACAAAATCACCATAGGCGCGTTACCGAATCACCGACGTGGTACCAGAAAACAAGCTAAACTACCTCAAGTCCAAAGTAACCTACTCTAAGAAAAAACGAACGCAAACAAGGGTACCGTGGGCCGTAACCGACTAGAAATCAATCATACGCAGATTATGGAATCCTAACCCTCTTCAAGACATACTTACCCTCGGTCATCATTTCCGCTGCAAAAGAAAGAGCATGCGGAACGGAAAGGCTTACTGCTTCTTTAGTAATTCATTTTATTCATTATTAAACGATTTCAATTTGCAATGAGACGTTAAGCGTCATTTTAATGAAATTTTCATATGAATTTCTCTTTCAAAGTGATGTTACTATATGTCTTTCTTAATGGTAATTACAACTATTATTACTGTTAAATATTAGAATAGTATGTTGGATTAAATTTACAGTACATCAGTCACTTCTTCATTGAATTAACTTCTATTGCTACACTTTTTCTCTGTTTTCAAAACAGATCTTTTAAGAATTGTGCTTTGCTTCTTTTTTTCAATGCAGGTTAGTGGGTATTTGGTGTTACATTTCTACGAAAATTACTCTTGTGATAGTGCGTGGTTTGAATAAATCTAATTTTTTTTACCACTGTATCGTAAATTTACTTTATCACATGACGAGATTAAGGTTTTTAAACTAATTACGGTAGTGAGAATATAAAGCATCTGTCAAAGCTGTGATAAACTGAATTAAAAAAAAAATACTTGATTTTGTTAGTTTTAAATGTAATTAACTATTACGTTTGCCTTCTTTATGCAGAACTGGAGCGTCTTTGGTGGAGACTAGTGGGGTCTGCACAAAAAAAAATGATTTGTATATTTTGCTTTTCAAATCGATTTTGCATACAAACAACTAAAACACTTCAATTATGAATAATTGTAAACAAACAAAATGAACAAATTATTACTTAAATTATTTCTATAAAGAACCAAGATGGACGGTTTTGGAGTTAAAAAAAATTGTTTAAGAACATAAAGTAAAATTAATTTGATTTGGAATATTTATAAAATTTCAAAGTGAAACAATTAAAACAAAAACAAAAAAAACCAATCATAGGATTCAGTTTCGGGTTTTATTGGGTTGTATTGAATCCATCTTGGTATCCTTTGTACACTTTGTACATCGAGATATTTATGTAGTCAGGATTTGATTGCTAGAAGAATGCATGCCCTTGGTCACCGATAGCAAAACAAATTGTTTTTAACTATACACATTCTCACGTTTCATCAAACTAGTGAGGCGGAAATCATTTAACTATTTTATAATTTTATATACTTTTTTTTTCTAGTATGGCGGTTAAAATTATGTTTATTAAACAACATTTGCTATATTAATGTTATGTTTTTTTATATTTTATTACAGTGCATATATACTATATAGTTTTATTGGTGGTCAATTTTGGCACCTTTCTTGATGCAATGGCTCGAAATGGAGCAACAATTCTGAAGTTATTTTCAAGGGAATGGAAACATATTTTAATTGATCACAAGTTACGGTTGGTACATAAAACAGTCCTATGTGTACAGCTTATGACAAATTTCAGGATTACCCTGAAGCATGGATCTGGAATGGGATACAGCACTCCACTGAAGGAGTCAGATTCAACAGGTTCAAATTCTTTTAAACTCAAAAGCACATAGCCAATATTGCTGGAGATTAAAACTTGTAAACTTAATCAAAACATTATAAATAAATCACTTTTCACAAGATGTTTACATAAGGATTAAATTTTGATCAAAACATATGAAAAAGATTGTATAGCGCAATATATCGTAACAAGTGATACACCGTTTGATTTGATAGTTTAGCATCAAGTAAGTCGCGTCTCAATTGAATAAGAAAAATGTATACTAAACTTTATATACTATCAATGATGCACCATTCCGAGCCAGTCGAAAAGTTGCTAGTGAGACCTGAATAATACCCTACTAATTCCATAATCCCTAAAAAAATAGTCTTATACTAATGTTGAATTATATTAACAACATATTCCAATATTTTTACAATTAAACTTCGAAGTCCGTGGAAAACAGTGCATCGCAGGCTTCAACGTTAAAAATCTCAACTTAAATACACAAATATTACTTTCGACTCCGTTCATTATTTCAAATTTGATATAGTCGCCAAAGTTAATATATATATTCATCTGATTTCATTCTTCTATTAATCATCTTGTTCATATTGATACAAACAATCAATTGAATGTTTCTTTTAAATCAAACAGGCACTTTGCTCACCTCAATACATCTGCAACTTGTTGGCAACGTATCCTTCAGACAGAGACAATACAAAATGCCAAATCCATCTCACAATTAAGCAAATTTCCTCATACAAGAGTCGATCAGTATCTATTATCGCCATCCACTAACAATTCTCGACGACAGGAAGATCAAATGTCAATGGTAGTCTCGTTACTTGACTGTTGGTTGCCGATGGAGTTTCTACGTTTCGAATTATGCTACAAACATGAAATATTAAAATTTTACATATCATGGATACGAATTGTTTCATCATCCCTACCGTCACGATCGCATTCCACTTCATCAAGAATGCTCGCGATCAATTCTTCATCCACGTTCAGATTCGAGTCCTTGCTAAGCTCGATGCAGCCAGCGCTGTGCGAACTATGCAAGCTTACTTTTGTTAGATTTCTTTCCGAATGGAAAATGAAGTTTTCGACGTCGTTTTGTTTGAACTCGCCTTATAACTTCACCGTCGAGCATAGGAATGCGATAGGATTGCGAACTCAGCTTATCGAAAACTCGTTTACATTCACGTAATATCCGACAAACGACGTTTTGCTTGGCATGCGTGTGTCCTTTTATTGTTTGAACAGCAACACTCAAATCACATAATCGAACTTCGCTATGGATTTTCGCATGTCATTCAATCAGATAATTTATGCAAAGTTCATCAACATTGCCCGAGCAGGAGGAAGCGATCAAAAAAAGCGACAACCATGCTGATCAGGAGTCCACGCTCTCATTCATTTGAAAAATCACAATACTTGAATAAACTCGACCAATGAATTTCTTCCTAAGACCTAAATGCTTATTTCAATACTTGGAGCAATGATTCTATTTTACTCACACATTAAATAACGGTTTTCTGCTCTATCTTGCATTCCTTTTCACACTCAATGCACGACACTGACCACTTCTAATTCTTATACAATTTTGTATGTTCTAAAACTTCAAATAAATGCGGCTTGCAGGTTGTGAAGTCAAATTATCACTTAAAATTTATAACTGATGCTCATAGAAAAACTCATGTGCTTTTTGACACTTTAAACCAGTTTCCACTTTCCTACCTTTTTGACGTTTGGATGGCAACCGTGGGAGGCATTGCCAGATAGATATGCTTCGAAATGTATCAGTGTTTTACTACAGCGGATCACATTGACAGAAAATATTTCTCCACAAATATAAATATTTGAAGAAAAATATTTTCTGCGCAATGATATCTGCACGAAAGATGAAGTCTGCTTGCACTTCGAAGTCATACATATCTGGCCGGGTGCCAGGGTTCGGGATCGGAATCACTCCGATTCCCGGGCGTAGGCGTCACATTACATGGCATATTAAATAAATGCAGCTCTGTTGCACACCGTAGCCAGTACAAAAAATTGATTGGCTTTTATGTTACCTTCTGCTTCATTTTTTTTCTAAGCAAAGCTCAGAAAGACAACCAAAAAGGCGCCAGAATCATTCGAAATCGTAAATTTACCTATCAAAATTAGCTAGAAAATGCTGCAATAAATTTAAGAGAAGAATTGCTTATTGCACGCACAATTTACACAGATTGCAAACAGGGTGATTATCGACCGGATCAACGTGGAATCGAAAGGATTTTGAATGATTCAAGGTAAATTGGCAATTAAAAGAAAGTCACCCACTCTTATCCAAGCACCAACCTCCTATAATCCAAATCCATACGTGACTCTTTCGGGAGAAGTAAAACTAACCTCCAATCAAAACACGTGTGTCCCCAAAAAGAAAAAATCATGGTGTCCTATAATCGTAGAAGGTATCACAGCATTGAGCGTTAAAAATTTCATGGAAAGGAGCCCCACAACGAAGTATAGAATAACTCACCTGAGCGTGAGCAAATTAAAAATTACAGTTGACGAAGTCACCATCCATGATGAACTACTGGATTTGATATGCAGATCTAAAGCGGAAGGTTACTCCTTCACACCAACGGAGCGCAAAAAATACACAGTCATACTCAGAGGGATAGACTCGGCATTCGGAGCTACACAGGTCAGAGAAGACATCGAAATACAATGTCCGGATATCAAAATCGATAATGTCAAGTATTGCTCATCGAGGTATAGCTCAACCTATATCGGGGTAAATAACCTGACTACTATTTGTCTCAACACAAACTCTCTAGTTTTCCATGACAAAAGAATATTCGCGTCTAGCCTTACAAAAACCATTCAACCAGACATAGTTTTCCTTAATGAAACAGTCTTAAAACCAACACACAAGGTCCGAATAGAAAAGTAGGCCTAGACGGTATTCCCAATAAAGTACTAAGGAAATCCGGCACCATTGTCGCCAAAAGCTGAATAGTCATCTTCAACAATTTCATCAACAATGGTTACTTTCCCGAAAGATGGAAACGAGGCAACCTTATCCTTATCCCGTAACTAAACTGCGACGGAGACGTAAAAAACTTCAGGCCAATCTCCTTACTTTCCAATATTGGCAAGATTCTGGCAAGAATCATTCTACGAAGCTTTAGAGCATTCTCAATTAAGCTAATTCCCGAGTTTCAGTTGGAATTGAAAACCGAAAAATTCACAGAGCATGCCATTATGCTGGTGCACGATACCGTCGAACTTCAACGCCCATACCTATCCTGTCTGGAGTCTCACAAGGATCCATATTGGGACCAAACCTTTTTAACTTCTTCCTACGCGACATCCCAAATACCGCCGCCAGAAACAGAATCCAGAACATCTCCAGTAACCCGAACATGATCATGTACGCGGATGATATTCTAATCCTAGCCAGTCACACTCTTCCCATTTCCGCCATGGAAATGGTGTAAAGAGAAGTTGCCACTATAGCACGCTATTTAAAGAATTGGGGGCTCCAAATAAACGATACTAAATCGGAAGTAATATGTTTCCACAACGCGAGCTGTGCAGCAAAGCAAACTGATAAGGGCGGTTATCGAAGGGGATACAGTGAACCCAAAAGATAACTTAAGGTCTTTGGGCGTGAACCTCAACAACAGGTTCAAAATGAACCCATATGCAAGAAAAGCAATAAACAAAGCCAAAGGAGCTGTTGCATTAATCTCACCCCTCCTATCCTCCAAATCCGTCTTCCCAAATGTGAAACTCCTCATGTATAAAACCCTAATTCGCCCCATCATCACACACTCCTTCCCTGCCTGGCTGACAATTTCACCAACAGTAGCCGAAGAATTGCAAATATTTGAGAGGATACTCCAAAAATGTATATCGTAATACCGACGCCCCAATAAAAAATTCTACAAAAACAGCGTTCTTAACCAAGAAACTAAAGTGATCCTCATCCTGCAATGCATGCTTGAAACAAGCAAAAAGCGAATAGCTAAGCGGCAGACACACGAATCAAATCTAATCCAAGACATCTTCAATAGTACCCCCACCTCTGAAAACCCATATCATCTCTCTCCCATAAGAATCCTCCAAGACTTCAAGATTCACATCGAACCCCAACCAAACCCCTTAAAACCCATCTTCTATTATATACCGTCCCCCAATACCTAAAGTCGCTAAACTAATTCGAATTTCCATTGGGGAAAAAATAATAACCAAAGAAACAATAATTAAGTAACCGACTAAACAATTAAACAAGTTGGGTAAACAGACCTACGCTCATGTCAGAAGGGTTTTGTATTCAATTTACAAAATGCAGTCACCAGATCGAATCAAATCAAGAGACATGTCAAAGACGATTTTATTGGAGAAAATATGAAATACGAAGATCATACTATTATTAACAAAGTTGAACGAATTTCGACTTTTGAGGTTTTTGTTATTGTTATACTCATAAATATCTCCCTTGATAGTTATTTCAGATGTCCATTCGCGAGGTAGGAAACATATTTTTCATGTATTTCCCCCTGTGCCCCCACTGAAGCAAAAACTGACAGTTTAAGAACTGTTTTGAAATGCTCCCGTGAAAACGTTCATTTCATACTCATATCGGCTACGTTTGATGAATTTTTTTTCCGGGGCTACCCTCCTGTACTGTTATCATCGATTCATGGTCAATTTTTTCGAATCCTAGAATGGTTACAAAGCCCTGTTGCTAGGAGCTCTCTCCCACCTCCTTGACTTGTTTCACTTATGAGCATTAATTGTAGGTATTCATCTTCAGTCATTCATTAAATTGAATCAAGTGTTCAAAGCATGCACCCTAGACTTTGAAGTTAGGAAAAACTAACTCAAAATTATCCACTCTTCGCATTTAAAACCGCCATTATTTTGTTTTACGATTACTGATACCACTAGCTGAACCGATTCTCAAAGATCTACATGACACCTGTCATTTCTGAAATTTCCATGCAAATCCTAGCAAAACTGTAGTGTCTGAGTCGGTAAAAACCGCATGTTGTTCCATAGCCATATGTTGCCATAGTAATAAATGCAGCACATATTGTTCCATAGTAATACAGGAAAATTCAAACCGCTATAACTTCGCTAAATATGATTCAATATTAATGAAGAAGATCAATCTTATGCATAGTCATCTGTGTACTGAATTTCATAGAATTTAAGGGTACCGTAAAGATTTTATTCAAGAAAACATAAAATCGATCAATCATACTATTACTAACAAAGTTGAGTGTATTGCGACTTCTAACATATTTGTTGTTGTTATACTCACCAAGGCCTACATTCCTGATTTTTTTCGGTTTTTTCGGATCACAGGTGTCCTCCAATCGCGAGGGGGGGGGGGGGACACAAATTTTTCGTGTATTTCCCCTCCCTGTGCGCCCCTTGAAGCAAACTTTGTCAAACTAAGACCTGTTTTGAAAAGTTATCATCAAAACCTTTCATTTGATACCCATATCGGCTATTTTCAATGAATTTTTTTTTTCGGAGGGTCACTTCCCTATATGGGGAGACCCCCCTTAAATACCTTAAAAAAAATTTTTGTAGTTGAAATTTGAAGAGAACACCACTTTACACTTACATGCAAAATTTGATGTTTCTAGCTTAAGTAGTTTCCGAGAAAAACTGCTGTGACACACGGACGGACGGACGGACGGACAGACAGACAGAAGGACAGACAGGACGCGATTTTAGTAGCGTTTTGTAAAATTATTTTACAAAACCCTAAAAATAACGGTAGGAACTGTGCCTCTTCTGAAACGCGATTTAGGATGTTACGCTTGAAGAGAACACACGACCAACCAAAACTACAGAGTTACAATGTAATTAGGCTAAGAATAGAATAAGTTCGGTTAGTTTAGTTTAGGTTTTCATCTGTAAATAAACAACTAAAAGACAATAACCGTAAGAGCCAACGGTATAGAAAAATTACATTAGCACTTCAAAAACTGCAAAGTATAGACTCAGGTCGTATAAAGAATCTAAGGACATTTGACAAAAGTGTCACTGTCAGATGAATCGTAACATTAAAAGTAGGTTAAGTAACATCTGTCAAAAGAAAAGTCTCAATAAAGTACTACTACTACTGACTTCTCGACTCAAATAAGATTTTACCACTTGTGGGTTAAATATGTCTGGAAAAATTAAAATTGCAAAATACGTCGAGCTACAAAAAGCTAAATGCGACATTAAATGCAACCTGTTCACCTCTGAGACGGTATCAGTTCTATCTCGCGTAGAGTCGGTGTAACTAGAATAGAATACAAAAGGTGAACCTTTTGCACTTTTCTTCTTTTATTGCTTGAACAAAACAACTTGAATACTTGCTTCATTTTTTCACTCTCCTTTGCAACAATAAACTAAACGGATTTTTTGTAAGCGTTGAGAATAAGAAGATGCAATCGTTCATTTTCAAAAGGAAAATGAAAACGAGTGAGGCTCAGCCAGATGAAATGTGGAACAAAAAAAAAATTAAATCTCGGATAGAATCTATGAATGCAACACGTATTGTTTGTCATACCGCAGATTGCAATCTTACAGTAAAGTGCAGTGCGCTAGCGGATTGCAGCAACGAAATTTGGTAAGAACAATTTTCCGGACTAGTTGTTTGTTGGCCATAACTACCCGCATTGAGAGTTGTCGTTGGGTTTATTAAGATGGAAGAAATTTTGAAGACGTTCCAACAGGGTTTCGAAAGAGTCACTTTCAAACTGATATGGCAATCCTCCGTACTTTCATGCACTTATTGCTGAAAGTATTTCGATTACTTCTTCTTGGAAGCTGATGGATTGTAAATGATGATCTTTAAGATGAAGACAAAACGATCTGGAATAATAGAATCAGCCAACAGGCTCGGAGAAAGACCAAAAGAGTCGAACGTGCAGATTTCTACAAAATCTGCAAACAATAGAATGCGATCCGTCATGAAGTCTATAAGTTACGAACAATTTAGTTAGCATGGAATGTGGCAGGTGATCATTGTACAGGTAGACATGTGCAATGAAGTCTTTACCCTTATTATTGCTATTTCGACATGTGTGTGTTCTATGCCATTCATTCAATAAGAGACATATTTGGTTGGCAGCGCTTTTTTCTGCGTTTTGCAGAGTTGGCTGGTTGGTAGCTGAGTAATACCATGGTGGATTTGCTTTCATTTGGCAGCCCGCCCAAGAACATTTGAACGGTGGTCATAGAACCAGTTGCTTTTTGCAAGAATTCATGTAATGTGCATGACGAGGCACCTGCAATGATCGCAAATAGCCTTTTGTTGAGAAAATGGAGGCGGTATTGTTTGTCTGAATTGAAGATTACGTCGATTCAAGTGCAGAAGGATTAAGTAAAGGTTTGGCAAAACTCAATTCTGAGTTTGATGGCTCTTTGATGTTTTTGAGGTCACGTAATTTTCTGATATCTTGGATTAAGGTAAAATACATGCTTTTAATCTCTTTTCTTTTAAGAGTTCCTGCTTTATGAGGCAAACAATTTTGAAAAGAATAAATAATATCCGAAGTTTGCATATAGGAATAGTATTTCTTTCTTGGCCCAAAAGATTAAGTTTATCTTAATCACTGTCCTTTCATTATCACATAATCCTTATTCAATTTGAAGGCAGCGAAATCTCTTTGTCAACAGTTGATAATCAAGAGCCAAGTTCAAACATATAAGAACATCTACGAGTATAAAGTCTAGAACACAAACTGATAGAAATCGCGCCAATGACTATTGTCCTATCAGTCAGGTAGTAAACTAAACATCAAATATTCGATCATGTGAAATTAACGTTGACCAAACAATTTATCTTCCAACCTGAGTCAAATCAAACCAACAAACAATTTATTATGCGTACTTTGTATCTATTCTTATCATCTTCCAGACATTGGTTTAAAATCATTCTTAACACCAACTTTATCACTTCTCCATCACATTTTGTTTGGTCTTTCTTGTCAATGCAAATACACTTTCCCTGGAAAAAATCCTTCTGTTGATAGAAAAGGTGCACGTTGGTATATCAACACGTCTTCGATCAGATATCGAACATAATCAACAAAGGCGTCTAGGCTCCAATTTTCAAGATTGTACTCAAATCGACAAGGAACTGAAAATGATCTCCTTTAGATTTCTTGTGAACTTCGAAAACCAAACCAAGATATTCAGTCTCATTCATATTGCTATACATATCTATGAACATTAAGTAAAGCAAAGATTCTTGAGATCCTTCTACAGGAACATATTCAACGACGACGCGATAAGAGTCGCGACAGTGACAGTAAGCAACCTGCACCCTAAACACCTTCATTTACAAATCGATTGTATGCTAATCGGATTAGAAGGTCGGTTTGTTGACACATGATAAGGATTTTTTATTTATGATGCTCCTCCGACTTCAACATCGATCAGACATCGATGCTGACACATATGCACTGTATTTGAACTAGGTCAATAAATAATAAGTTTTGCCTGGGGCTGCGTTTCGATTTCGGGGAATTTTCAATCCCCAAAGTATGGTCGTAAATGCAAGCTGTCCGGGGTTTGATTGAATACTTGTGGAGCCGCTTAAATTTAATTGGCGGGATATAGAGTAAGGTTCATTGGTGACGTTACCGCAATGTGGGAAATTATATCAGACTAATGATGTTTGGATTGTTCGGAAATTCCTTAAGATATTAATCAGTCCAGCAGGAAATACATTATTGCTCATCCTTTTGGTTGTGATTATTTAAACAGCCAGCGTCACTTTCCCGGTCTTTATAAAATTTTTTTTTACAAAGATTTACTACTACTCGTGCCCGTCCGTCTGTCTGTCCGTGCGTCACAGCAAGTTTCCTCAGAAACGATAGCAGCTGCAGAGCTTAAACTTTGTGAAAAGGTCAATAGTGGAAGTCTCTCAAAAGTCAAGGTCTCAGCAAATATTTCAAAATATTTTAAGGTGGGTCCCCCTCATTACGGACTAGCCCTTAAACAATTATTATATCAAAGGTAGTTGAGCGGGGTATCAAATGAAGGGACCTAATTAGGGCTTTTACAATCAGTGGATCCAGAGGGAGGCGAAATGTATGAACAATTTTTGTAACCCCCCCTTGCGATTGGAAACCTTAGAGCCGAAAAATCTGAAAATAATCACGGAGTTACGTCTTTATCAGTTTAAGGGCAACAAATGCCTCACAAATCAAAATCCACTCAATTTCGTTAATTGTATGATATGTTAATTTTACACTTTTCCCTATCAAATCAAAACAGTACTTTTAAACTTCTTATTGATGTAAGATCCTTATGCTCACAAAATTTCATAGAACTCATAATGAAGTGAGTTATAGCCATTTCAATTGTATGAAATTACAACAACAATAACATGTGTTGACAGTTGATACATATTTCAAATCGACCCAGATATTCTTACTTTCTTCGGACTTTCATCAAAACTTAAGGAGTAGTTTTTGATTTGAATATTGTAGCATTACTCCAATTGATTCCAGCGGAGGCCTTGGAGTCCTGGCTAATCCGTGGAGACGGGGTAGGAAGGCGCAACTCACCAATCTTTGAACTACCCCTAGGAGCCAATTGGTGAGCTTGAGGATCCCCAGAATGGTTGGTACTGTAATAACCTAGCTCTTGGGACCCTACGCCACTGAAGCCGACCAGCCGATCCATGTACCCTACGACACTGACGTCGACGGTTCGTGAGCGACTTTTAAACTACTCGCTGTCACTGAACTGCGACTTGACTTGTGTCAAAAAAATTAGAAAGGAAGGAGTATCATGTCCGGCTCGTGCTGGCCTTCAGTTCCACGTTGTCCCTGAGTCCCGTTGGCGGTGGCCCCGGCTCTAAGATGTTCCGTGACAGTGGCAGCAGCGCCATTCGTTGGATGCTTCCAAGACATCATCCCGGATTGCTGATGGCTCATTCTCTGTCGCGAACTAGTATCTTGCCCGTTTCCCACGACAAGCCGTAGCATTTTAAACTGTACAAGTAAGTTCAATAACGGTTTTATATAATACAGCTTGCTTAAAAGTTCTGAACTCACCAACTGTAGCTCTCTCCCTCCCACCAACTGTAGCTCCCTCAGTACCAGCAAAAGAAAAACTTTTTGCTGCCAAAGGAAATGAGCCTCCGTGTCAAGTGAATCACATGCTGAAGTCGAAACATCGTCAGCGGCCACGAAGCAAACTGCAAGTACCACAGACAGTAAACGAAGGATCAGTATGACAAAAACAACAACTTCAGTTACGGCTTCCAAAAGCAGGAGGAGTTTGCATCCTAATCCATTCATCAGAAAATTGAAAGGTAATGAACTATACTATAATAGCTCCTAGCGCAATAAGAGTGTTTAATTGTGCTCGGTACACTATAGGTATGAGGATTTAGCATTAACGAAATACGAATGAGAGCTTCTTTTGGATAAATGTCCATGTAGCGCGGAGCGTCTCACTTTTCCAACAGTTTGTTTTCTATTTCGAGCCAAATCACTGATACGAACAAGTTAGGTAAACAGACCTACGCTCATGTCAGAAGGGTTTTGTATTCAATTTACGAAATGCAGTCACCAGATCGAATCAAATCAAGAAACATGTCAAAGACGATTTTATTGGAGAAAATATGAAATACGAAGATCATACTATTATTAACAAAGTTGATCGGATTTCAACTTCTGAGGTTTTTGATATTGTTATACTCATAAGTATCTCCCTTGATTATTATTTCAGATGTCCATCCGCGACGGTGGAAACACATTTTTCATGTATTTCCCCCCTGTGCCCCCACTGAAGCAAAAACTGGTAGTTTTACAATTGTTTTGAAAAGCTCCCATCAAAACTTTCATTTCATACTCATATCGGCAACGTTTGATGAATTTTTTTTTTCAGGGGCCACTCTCCTGTACTGTTATCATCGATTAATGGCCATTTTTTTCGAATCCTAGAATGGTTACAAAGCCCTTTTGTTAGGAGCTCTCTCCCACCTCCTTGACTTGTTTCACTTATGAGCATTAATTGTAGGTACTCATCTTCAGTCATTCATTAAGCTGAATCAAGTGTTCAAAGCATGCACCTTAAACGTTGAAGTTGGGAAACAATAACTCAAAATTATTCAATCTTCGCATTTAAAACAGCCACTATTTTGTTTTACGATTACTGATACCACTAGCTGAACTGATTCTCAAAGATATACGTGACACCTATCATTCCTGAAATTTTTATGCAAATCCTAGCAAAGCTGTAGTGTCTGAGTCGGTAAAAAGCGCATGTTGTTCCATACCCATATGTTGTCATAGTAATAAATGCAGCGCATATTGTTCCATAGTAATACAGGAAAATTCAAATCGCTATAACTTCGGTAAATATAATTCAATCTTTATGAAACTTTCAGGATAGCTCAACCTTATAAATAAACGTCTACGTTCTGAATTTCATTGAATTTAAGGGTACCGTTAAGATTTTATTCAAGAAAACATAAAATCGATAAATCATACTATTACTAACAAAGTTGAGTGAATTACGACTCCTAACGTATTTGTTGTTGTTGTACTCACCAAGGCCTACATTCCTGATTTTTTCAGATTTTTCGGATCACAGGTGTCCAATCGCGAGGGGGGGGGGGGGGGGACACAAATTTTTCGTGTACTTCCCCTCCCTGTGCACCCCTCGAAGCAAATTTTGCCAAACTAAGACCTGTTTTGAAAAGTTCTCATCAAGACCTTTCATTTGATACCCATATCGACTACCTTCAATGAAATTTTTTTTTTCGGGGGGTCACTCTCCTATATGGGGAGACCCCCCTTAAATACCTTATTAAAAATTTTTTGTAGTTGAACTTTAAAGAGATCACCACTTTACACCTATACACAAAATTTGATGTTTCTAGCTTAAGTAGTTTCCGAGAAAAACTGCTGTGACACACGGACGGACGGACGGACGGACGGACGAACGGACGGACAGTCGGACAGACGGACAGACTGGTCGCGAAACTAGTAGGGTTTTGTAAAATTATTTTACAAAGCCCTAAAAACTAACGAAATTACGCACCTTAATACCGGTTCCACGGAATGTTTTTTCGCATGGATAGGTTAATCGCTACATTCTGTAGAGCAATATGCAAATTTAGGACTGCACGCGATGGAATGAAAAAGTATGGCAAGGGGAGTGCGTGGGAATGAAGCATTTTTATTGATCTGCATGCTTACTTCGTCGATCGAAACGAGGCGGATAGTTTATAGTGGTTTGAATAATATAGCACCTGAACACAATACGAAACATATAACGACCCGCTTGGCTGAAATTAAAGCAGCTTTCAGCCCCGAAATTCGTTCCATTTTCATTCAAACCTTGGAAAGCGTTTACAGCTTCACATTAGGCCCCGTGGCTGGCTGTGCGCATTATAGTCAAAAGAGCAGTTGCTAGTTATCCAATCGGCTTAATTAAAACTGGTACGCAAAATCAGAGAGCGGGCTCGTTTGCAGAGGAATTGGGTTATAGAAATTCATTTCATTGCTTCAAACGTCATTCGACTTGAAGGCATTGCAGGTTTATATCGTGGGCTTGTTCCACAGCTGATGGGCGGTGCTCCTGAAACAAACTATAAAATTGACCATAAATTATTTCGTCTTAGGTAAAATGTCGGATAGAAATGGAAAGATTTTATTATACGGAGTGATTCTCACTGGAGGTTCATCTCAACCGCGAATGGATGGTTTCGCATTGTTTCGTGGTTGCGTGTTTTCATTAGCGTAGATTTTTTCGGTTTTGTCTTCGACTAGTATATTTCGGGCACCGCGTCGGTGATATTCGCGAGCGCGTATTTTTGGCGGTCGGGGGAAGTTGGTTGACGCGTTATCGGGCATGTGAACCGGAGGCTGATTTTTTTTTTTATTTCGTACTTAGTCTGCTCACATTAGACCCGCGACCGAAACTCCTCTCCGAACTAGCCAGCTAGCCAGCAGCCACCTCGGAGTAGACTTGGAGTGTCCGGATTTGTTGACCTGATGGGTACAGTCCGTTGTCACGTTCCAAGACTTCACGTCTAGAACCGATGACAGGTCGATTCAGATTTCCTTCGGGAAATCTCGACATTCGAGACGTGTGCGAAGAAAAATCATTACAAGGATGGTGAAAGAAATGCTCTAGAAAAAAAGAAATTAGATGTCGAAGGCCGAAATCGATGGTGATAATCATAAATTATCTTGCGTTTAAAACGAATTGTACTATTTCATCACCATTTTGATTCTCGTTTTAATACTTGTAAAAGATACACAACAGACTTGAAAAAAAAAATCCTAAACGGTTCGGGGAGATGTTAAACTGAAGATTATGTATATTAATAAGATGGAATTACTGAAAAAGCGTGGAGACTGATTAGAATACGAAAAGTTACAACGCTAAAAGGCTCTAAGAGAATTTAGATCTAGAAATACTTAATAAAATAGACTTGAGAATATGCTGATTGATACTTGAATGTAAAGTGTGGAAACTTTTTTTAAATTAAGCTTAAAACGAAAAGTTTACTTTTATGCAGCTTATTCGAATACCTTAAAAATATTTTGATAATTTCAATTCCAAATATTAAAGTATGACGAGCCGAATTGATGTTCCAAATTGATTTTTTTCTATCACATAAATGTATATCCTATGATGTACGAGTGTCTTGTAATTCCAACTGAAAAATTAATTTTAAAGAACGCTATAATTTTCCTGTAGAATATAGTAGAATCGTAATTACTTTTATGAATTCTGTTTGTAGAAGCATCCAGTATTATTAAATTGATTACATAATATGATAAAATACAATAGAAAAAATAAAAATAAAATAGATTGTAAGGCTAACCGAGTCTTTCCTTTTCAGCAAACCCATTCTTTTCCAGCGGGAAATGCGAGTGAGAGGTCAGTATGCCGCCAAGAGGGTAGGGTTCCCGTTATCCGTGAATGGCCAGTTTCGCGTGTGCTTAGTACGCGGTGCCATAGCTTGTGTTGCATGTTTTTATTAGAGTAGCTTTTTCTGGTTTTGCATTCGAGTAGTATATTTCGAGTACCGCATCGGTTATATTCGGGAGCGTGTATTATTTCAGTGGTTGTTTATTGTTCATTAAACTAGAGTCGATAGAAGTTGTTTGATGCGTTTTTTAATCGGGCATGTGAACCGGTAGCTGAGTTTTTGTATTTCGGACTTAGTCTGCTCACGTAAGACCCGCGACCGAAACTCCTCTATAAACTAGTTAACTAGCCAGCAGCCACCTCGGAGTAGACAAAGAGTGTCCAGACTTGTTGATGGGTCCAGTCCGTTGTCACGTTTCAAGGCTTCACGTCTATAACCGATGAGAGGTCGGTTTAGATTTCCTTCGGTTAAATCTCGAACGATCGAAATGTGTGACAAAATCATTACAGCACACGGTAAAGACATGAACTTGTGCCACACACTATGCCTACACCTTTTCCTACGCCCAGCTGATCTAATGATGAATGTGAGGATTTAAAAATGGATCCCAACTGGCAAATATTCCCTGACTATTAATTGGTACTTTCTCGACTTGTTGAACCCACACTTTCACAAAACCAACTTCGAAGCTCCTCACGCAATCAACACCTACACACCTCGAAAACTCCGTCGGGAAGCATTCTTGCCTATCGTCTTCTTTCTTCCGAGCACTGTAGCCCCTCTCGGGCCTTCGTTTCCTGCAAAGATTTTACAAACTTTCTGCTTTTATTACTTTTTTTAAAGTTGGGGGCACCATTGATGGGCAAACTGCAACTTAAACTCCAACGCCTTCCGATATCTCCGCTTCTACTTCTGCACAATTTCGTATTTTTGGCGAAACTCCAACGCTGTTTCGCTATTCCACTAAGCTCCTCAATTGTTACTCCCACACTGTCCGTCCACATCAATAGGAAAACAAGTTGGGTAGACAGACCTATGCTCATGTCAGAAGGGTTTTGTACTCTACTTACTAAATGCAGTAACCAGTAACGAATAAAATCAAGAAACATGTCATGTTCGAGGATCATACTATTTTTAGCAAAGTTGAAAAGATTTTGACTTCTGAGGTTTTTGTTATAGTTATACCCATAAATATAATAATAATTTTTTCAGATTTTTTAGATCACGGGTGTCCATTCGCGAGGAAGGAGACACATTTTTCATGTATTTCTCCCCCCTGTGCCCCCACTGAAGCAAAAAATGTCAGTTTAAGAACTGTTTTGAAAAGCTCTCATGGAGAATTGTCAGTTGTCACTCATATCGGCTACCTTTCACGAAATTTTTTTTCAGGGGCCACTCCTCTGAACTGTAATCATGTAGCTCTCTCCTGCCTCTTCGGCTTGTTTCAATTGTATGTACTCATCCTCATGATACCTATAATTCCTGAAATTTTTATGCAAATCCTAAGAAAGCTGTAGTTTCTAGGTCGGTAAAAAGCGCATATGGCTCCATAGCCATATGTTTCCATAGTAATACAGGGCATATTGTTCCATAGTAATACAGTAAAATTCAAATCGCTATAACTTCGTTAAATACTATTCGATCTTTATGAAACTTTCAGAAAAGATCAACCTTATAAATAGTCATCTGTTTGCTTTTTTATTCAATTTAAGGGTACCGTTTGGATTTTATTCAAGAAAACATATAATCGATAAATCATACTATTACTAACAAAGTTGAGTGGAGTTCAACTTCTCATGTATTTGTTGTTATTGTACTCATAAAGGCCCACATTCATGACTTTTTTCAGATTTTTCGGATGGAAGGTGTCCAATCGCGAGGGGGGTATGCGAAAAGTTCGCACTTTTCCCCTTCCCCTGCCCCCCTCTGTACTCATAAGGCAATTTTAAGACTTGTTTTGAAAAGATCTCATTGAGACCTTTCCAATGACACCCTACTCGACTACCAATGGTGAAATTTTTTTTTTGAGGCCTCACCTCCCTATATGGGGATACCCCCCTCAAACCCCTTTGAAAAAATTTTTGACCCTTGAACTTTCAAGAAGTCACCACTTCTGACCTTTCCACAAAGTTTCATGGCTGTAGCCTCTATAGTTTCGGAGAAAAAGTGCTGTGACATACAGACGGACGGACGGACGGACGGACAGACGGACATAGGTCGTGATTGCAAAAGGGTTTTGTATTTCAGTACAAAACCCTTAAAAGATCTAAAGATTAATAATGATGACTATTGTTCACGCCAAATCGCAAAAAGAACGTCTTCCTCGTCGCCAAAAGAACCCGCAAAAAGGGACTGTTTCGATCGGCATTGGCTCTTTTATTAACTTGTCGGCAATGGATATTTTACTTGAGGTGAAGAACCCAAGTGCAAGGCAACAACAACCACCACGGCAGTTCAACCTTAGTGTTTTCTTAGATTCGAACCCAGTTTTTCGTGGCCATCTTGCTTCCGTCCAGAACATCTGCATTATCGATGATAGCAATATCAACTTGTTTTGATTGTAATGTCATTCGTTTTGTTAATAAATTGTGAAGTGTTTACTTTTGTTGTCCGTGATTTGGGTTCGAAGCTATAATTACGTACAATAGTGCGTTGTTTTATCGTGTAGACATCGTCAGGGGAACATTCAAGGCCCACTGTGTTGACTGACGAACTGGTAAGTCGGGAGTTCATCATAGTTTATTAATTTTGTCTTCCTGAAAATCGTGAAATTGGGCCATTACGAAAATTTTCTTGTTTTTTTTTAATTCGTTTTTGGGCAACGTTACGTTGCAACGAATGTAAGAGTACGCAGAGTAGCACTGACCATGAAATGAATGGCGAAGACTTTCCCTGAAGATATTAACGAACGCTCATGGTGAGTTGCAAACAAATGGTGGTGCACAAAATGAGGCTGCGGCGTTGGTTCCATTGGTGCTATAAGCTGGGTGACCACTAAAAAACGAACATCATTGTCATCAAAATTAAAGATGATTAAAGTGTGCTTCCCAGAATCGTTCTTTGCGAGGTTGCGCTTTCCTAGCTCCAAAAATTTCGACCAATACTCGTCATGGGAGCGGAGTTGGAGAATATATAAAGCTGCCGTGTACTTCTTCATTTTGACTTTAGCCCTTATCTTACTTATCACTAACAATTACATGGCTTATACTAATATTCAAGCGACTCAATTGATCAATCCTCCTTACCAGTGCTTCAGCGCGTGGAGTGGTTCCTTGACAATATTCTAATTAAAATGTTTGAGTACAAAGAATCCTTCCCTTCCAAGAGTAGCCCCGGGTAATTTTTTTGTTGTATTTCGCATTTCGTAACAATCTATTTACTTGGCCGAGCAATTAAAAAAATTTTTTAACTTGGAACAAAATGGTGGCTGTTAGGTATCTATGAAAAAAACTCGAATCTTTTGGCTAAATTTGCACCATTTTCCATACAAATATTGGATGAATAATTCAAGTCGTAGAAGTATCCTACAAGAAAATTTATTTCAAAGACAAGCATGCTACAAAGTCTTTCTAGTAGGAGCACTCTCCTGCCTACTCAACTTGTTGAATTCATTTTCTAGTGTATGAACATTTAGAAACTGAAACTGAAAGTAGCATGTTAATATTCCATATAAATAAAGTGAGTCCTGAGTTGACGATCAACAAACCCCAATTCTCGACCATGGTGTCACTGAACGTAGAAGATTTGCAAAAGTAAGCATTAACAAATTACATTCCCAAATATTCTGTACTGTTTTGTAGTTTTCTGATTGTCCGTAGAGGACTACACCGTTGGTCTGCTGCCTCAGTAAACGAAGATTTAGGTGCGCTCACTGGAATTTGCCTAGTCTTATGACGCGTGAATGCATTTGCAGGCTAGCGTTGCAGTGTCATGGGGTGGGTTCTTTTCCCCAGCACAAGGGCCCACTACGAAGAATTTTGCATTCACGAATTTTTCAAACATAATACTATACATACGTTCAACGGTGTCGAAGCCAAAGTAACCTACCAAAGGGATGAACTTTAGAAAACGCGACGGACTGAGCTCGATGAACGCGCGCGGGACGCGAGATGATTTCGTCCTTACTCCGAACACTTACGACCCCCATCCAGGTGGAAGCGGTGCCCCTTCGCAACAACGTCGGCAGGTAGGGGCTAGTGTTGGCTGGGTTCCCGCCAACATCCAATCAATCAATGATTCCACCTGAGCAATTTAGACTTCAAGTATGATAGACTGAGATACTCTACTAAAGTGGAGATTCCAGCTTTTTAAGATGCCGAAGATTTGAGTAGGCTTCAATCAACAGAGGAGGTGTTGAGATCCACGTTGTTCTGGACGAGCCCCCGGACCTAATGTCGATGGGTGAACCTGGCTGAGTCATGGTTGGTACACCGGGATCATCGGGATCATAGAGGAACTGGGTACGCTTCGCTTGAACTCGAGTCTCTAGCCTACAGGAAAAACCCAAGGGTTGAGATCAAAGTGGCATAGCAGTGGTGTTCGGCGCGCTCTTGGGGATGGCTCCCCTTCTTATTCTGTAGAACGGCTACCCAGGCGGTCAAGCCCTGCAATAGTGCCATCGCGTCTTGCAGGACTGTCACATCTACGAACACATTAGTCCGCTGCCCTCCAGCAACAGGTAATGCCCCAGCCCCTTTTATGGCATCAGGATCACCAGGTAGTGGCAAACTTAGGTCTCGAAGATCATTAAGCTCGAGCATCACCCCTTGTGTGGCTGGTGTTTCCTCAAATCCAGTTGGTTGTACGGCAGAAGTTACCGGTTGTCGACAAAGCGGACAACTACGGTTGCTCTGCAAGTGTTGGGCCAGGCAATTTTCATGGAACTGATTTCCAAAATTTGGATATGCATAACGTTTTTCAAAGCCACTATTGGCTTAAGTTATAAAGCACTACAAACGGCACCTTCCAAAAAATCAGAACCAAGTGTCATACAAACTGATTTGAGAGGAAAACACGGCCATCAACCAACTGTTGATCCACAAATTAAACAGAGTGTTATAGCTTTTATACAAGTAGGTTCTATATCAAGGATTGAATCTCACTACTTGAGAGGTCAAACAACAAGAGAATTTATTTCAAGTGATGAATCATTGGCCGATATCTACAGAGACTATTAATAACTTCGTGAAAAGGATGGTTTATGCTTTGGCACATCTTCCACATTTAACAGAATATTCAACATGAAATTTAATTCTTTCCTCGCGCTACGTTAAGATTCAAGTAGACCAAAATCCTAATAAAGAAATCGACATAGTTTTCTACTTGGACAATTTTGGCGGACAACAAAAAAACAAATTTCTGTTGTCTGTCTATGCTTACGCTGTCAACAAGTTGAGAGTCAAATCTATTACTCGCAAGTTTCTAATCTGTGGCCACTCACAAAATGAAGTTGACAATGTTCCTAGTGTCATCGAAAAACAAGTTAAACAAGTTGGGTAGACAGACCTATGCTCATGTCAGAAGAGTTTTGTACTCAACTTACAAAATGCCGTAACCAGCAACGAATAAAATTAAGAAACACGTCATGTTCGAGGATCATACTATTATTAACTAAGTTGAAAGAATTTAGAATTCTGAGGTATTTGTTAAAGTTACACCCATAAATATCTCGCTTGATAATTTTTTCAGATTTTTTTAGATCACGGGTGTCCATTCGCGAGGGAGAAAACACATTTTTCATGTATTCCCCCCCTCTGTGCCCCTACTGAAGCAAAAACTGTCAGTTTAAGAACTGTTTTGAAAAGCTCTCATAGAGAACTTTCATTTGATACTCATATCGGCTACCTTTCATGAAATTTTTTCAGGGGCCACTCGTCTGTACTGTAAGCATCGATTCATGGCCTTTTTTTGAATCCTAGAATGGCTACAAAGCCCTTTTGCTAGGAGCTCTCTCCTGCCTCTTCGACTTGTTTCAATTGTATGTAGTCATCCTCATGGTATCTATCATTCCTGAAATTTTCATGCAAATCCTAGCAAAGCTGTAGTGTCTTAGTCGGTAAAAAGCGCATATGGCTTCATAGCCATATGTTTCCATAGTAATACAGGGCACATTGTTCCATAGTAATACACGAAAATTCAAATCGCTATAACTTCGTTAAATACTATTCGATCTCTATGAAAAAATCAATCTTATAAATAGTCATCTGTTTGCTAAATTTTATAGAATTTTAGGGTACCATTTAGATTTTATTCAAGAAAACATAAAATCGATAAATCATACTATTACTAACAAAGTTGATTGAATTTCGACTTCTCATGTATTTGTTGTTGTTGTACTCATTATAGCCTACATTCATGATTTTTTTCAGATTTTTCGGCTGGAAGGTGTCCAATCGCGAGGGGGGGTACGCGAAAAGTTCGTACATTTCCCCTTTCCCTGCCCCCCTCGGTACTCATAAGGCAATTCTAAGACCTGTTTTGAAAAGATCTCATTGAGACCTTTCCAATGACACCCTACTCGACTACCAATGGTGAAAATTTTTTTTTGAGGGGTCAACTCCCTATATGGGGAGACCCCCCTTAAACCCCTTTGAAAAATTTCAAGAGGTCACCACTTCTGACCTTTGCACAAAGTTTCATGGCTGTAGCCTCTATAGTTTCGGAGAAAAAGTGCTGTGACATACAGACGGACGGACGGACGGACGGACGGACGGACGGACAGACGGACACAGGTCGTGATTGCAATAGGGTTTTGTATTTTAGTACAAAACCCTAAAAATACTTGCAGTCGAGCGTAATCTATATACCAGAGCGATATAAAATTTTAATTGGTGCAGCAAAAAAGATGGTAAACCCCCACTCAGTCGTAGAAATGACGCATAACGAATTTTATGACGTTAAAGCTCACAAATTTCAATATTGATTGGGAGAAAAATTAAGTCATGTGGCATGACATTAAGGTTCTTAGGGTTGAAAAAGAACACCCTGAAGCATTTTTCTACATATAAAAAATTATTTGGTGAGAAACTCTATAGGAAAACTTGTGTGCGAGAGAGGATTCTCCGCGTGATAGGATCCGGATCTGCAATTGTTCATTCATTATTTTCAATTGATTCAACACAAGCATACACTGAAAAAATTGCATTGTCTGATGCAAAAAACGAGACATACGTGGATTGATTGACAAGAATGTCATCCCAAAATCCTATTATGAAGATTATTATGAGGAAATTTTGGGCGGTAGATGATAATTGACTACTTTGTTATTCCAAAAGTGTTTGCATTCTTTACTATTACATACAAATATTTCTAAAGAAATGCTTCTGATGAAAAGGTGACAAACCAAAATTTTTCAGTTATTATCTGGAGTCCTATGATTTTAGTAATTGTGATTTTCAATATGATGGTCTTGAAGGGCCATTATTTAAATATACGCATAAGCACGAAGTTGATTACTTTTTTTTGTAGAGTATGCACTTAATAACATACTCTGCTCAGTTCAGGATGCTCTTTTACATATGTTTTCTTATTTTAACCTTGCAATTAAAAAAAAAATCGGAGTTAAAAGTTAAGACTATCTTTATAGATATTATCATTTCCATAGAAGTTCTAACTCAAGAACAGTTTTCTTGCTGTGATTAGTTGAGCTCAAAATTTGATGAAGCATAGTATTGAACCTGCTGTTAAGTTCTAGTCAAGCCCTGAGCTCTGTAAGAATGGTCTTATCAATAAATATTTTTATTTAATTAAAAAATTGCATACTTAAATATAAGTCAAATGTGGACATAAGAGGCTGTCATTAGTTCTTTCTTTTTAATATTGTACAATATTATTTTTTTATAAATAAAAAGTATCATTGACTTGCAAACTTAATTCAGTGTTTATTATTCATCAGCTAATATACCCCTACTGTTAGTCACAGACCCCTCTATGCTTTGGATTATTATAAATAAATTCAAGATGCCATACCATTAAAATTTATATTGACTCTCCAAAAGAAAGCCAACTAAAAACTAAATTTACCAATACGGGTTCAACTCCAAATAACAAAAACATATACATACGTTTGTTAAGCATTACGCGAATAACTAGAAAAATCAAATTTTCAGCTCCAAAATCTCATTAAAACTCAAAATTCTGATAATACCTTTCTTCTGTTTGCATTTAAAAAAATATTGATCAAGACAGAAAGCTCCTGAAGTGCAAGGGATACGGTAATCAGTTTTTCACCTTACCTGAAAAAAAGTGGTTTTTAGTTAATCGCTGTTTAAATTTAGGTGTGCGATATCATTGTCGCAGCTTTGCCTACATCCTTTTAACAATTCCTTGAATAGAAGAACTTCATTAGGTTGCAAAAGATAGATTATAACAAGCTTAGAATATACTCTTTGAGTCAATTCGTAGTTTTAAGTCAAACTCAAAGATAAAAGAAAAAAACCGACCAGCATTATTCACAAATTACTTATATTACTAACACAATGGTGAACTTTTATCCTATACCTAATATGTTACACCCTAATTCTAAATAAGTTCAATAAAAAAAATAACGTTACCTTATACTGAAACCTATCCCTAATTTATAATACAAATAAACAACAACACTAGATGTAGCAATAATGAGATGAAACTAAAAACTTAGTAACGAGAAAAAAAACACAAAAACAGAAAATAAACACGAATAATTTAGACATTGTCATTCAGCCACCAATACTTAGATTGCTCCATCTCAGCTCGACCAGCCTCAACGAATCTAGCAAATGAGTATCTCCATTATAATTGTTGGTCTCGTGAACTCAGATTTGGAGGATATTTTATCTTCTTATCGGTGGCCCGTCTATATATGTGATATATGACTGTTACGCTGACAGAATCAAAAACATATCGATTCATGTCCAAATACTTAAATGCTTCTGGAGGAACGAAGCCAGTGGGGAGGCAAGTCACAATATACCCATCTGTAGGGTGGAACGGCTGTGAAATCCAAGGGCTTCACTCACAGTTACAGATCTTGCGATATTATTCCGAAGAAGTTTCAATATGAAGATATCGACTCTTGTCACTTGAGCAGTTTGATAAATTTTTCTATTCGATATATACGAGTAGTGCTTCCAATCCATCTCAGGCTTTTTGTACAAACCAGTACACGCGCGAAGACATTTCCTTTCGAGAACTCTTAATCTTTCCATTGTACTAGCACTCTGGTTGTACCAGATCTGACATCCATATGTCAAAACTGGTCAGACCAGGCTCTTATAACAAATAACTTTGACTTTTTGAGCAATGTATCTGGAATGAAACAGTCGCAGAAGAGCCAAAGCTACTTTTTGTGCTTTACTGAGCATGATTTTGACATGTTCCGTATAGTACAGATACTAATCAAGATGAACACCGAGGTATCGAATACAGGATTTATGTGGAACCCGTTCTGAGCTACCCTCGCCAGCCATAATGTGGAAATCCTTCCCATGACGTTTCAAGTCTTGACTGGCCCCCTACAGCGTTGCCCGAAACAAAATTGTTTTGCACTTCTGAGCATTGATTTTCATTCGCCAATTGTCGGTGTAGAGCTGCACATCATTAAATATTTTTTGAAGATTGCTCTGTACTATTGTAGCTTTTCGGTCTGCCGTAGAGATGATCAGATCATCAGCAAACTCTACCAATGATCGCGTTGGCGTGACGTTAAAATCAAAGCTGTTCAATAGCTTGCGAATGAATATTGAGAAAAGCAGGGGCGCAGTACCTGTTTCCTGATGTAGACCATTCAAGACGTTGAAATTGCGCATTGTTGTCAGATTTCCACCAGTTACAACAAATGATTTGCCATATAACATATGCACATTATGGCGACAAGGTGTCTGGGGAACCTGTCCTGAAGAAGTTTGAAAACTAGTCCATCTAACCACACCGTATCGAAGGCTTTCTCCATATCAATGAGACATGCTCCAACACATTCTTTGTTGTTTAGTTTCCAACAGATGTCTGAGGTTACTTTCGTTTTTGCATGTATGGACAAATGCCTGGGACGAAAACCAAATTGGCAATTCGGCATCAACTCATATTTCTCAATGCTGATATTAGGTAGCAAGCTGATTGGGCGATGGATTTTAGGGCATGAAGACTCTTTTCCGTTCTTCAAGATCGGAAATACCTTAGCCTTTTTTCACTCATTTGGGAAATATGAATTATTCATCATGTTGTTGAAAAATTTGCAATAATTACTAATAGCAACCTCAGGCAAATGTCGGAGAACTAGATTTGGAATACTGCCATTACCACATGATTTTTTAGGGTTTTGTAAAATAATTTTACAAAACCCTACTAGTTTCGCGACCAGTCTGTCCGTCTGTCCGTCTGTCCGTCCGTCCGTCCGTCCGTCCGTCTGTCCGTCCGTCCGTGTGTCACAGCAGTTTTTCTCGGAAACTACTTAAGCTAGAAACATCAAATTTTGTGTGTAGGTGTAAAGTGGTGATCTCTTCAATGTTCAACTACAAAAAAAATTTAAAAGGTATTTAAGGGGGGTCTCCCCATACAGGAGAGTGGCCCCCCGAAAAAAAAATTTCATAGAAGGTAGTCAATATGGGTATCAAATGAAAGGTCTTGATGATAACTTTTCAAAACAGGTCTTAGTTTGGCAAAGTTTGCTTCGAGGGGCGCACACGGAGTGGAAATACATGAAAAATTTGTGTCCCCCCCCCCCCCCCCCCTCGCGATTGGACACCTGTGATCCGAAAAATCTGAAAAAAAATCAGGAATGTAGGCCTTGGTGAGTACAACAACAACAAATACGTGAGAAGTCGCAATTCACTCAACTTTGTTGGTAATAGTATGATTTATCGATTTTATGTTTTCTTGAATAAAATCTTAACGGTACCCTTTATAAGATTGATCTATCCTGAAAGTTTCATAAAGATTGAACCATATTTAGCGAAGTTATAGCGGTTTGAATTTTCCCGTATTACTATGGAACAATATGCGCTGCATTTATTACTATGGCAACATATGGCTATGGAACAACGTGCGCTTTTTACCGACTCAGACACTACAGTTTTGCTAGGATTTGCATGAAAATTTCAGGAATGATAGTTGTCATGTATATCTTTGAGAATCGGTTAAGCTAGTGGTATCAGTAATCGTAAAACAAAATAGTGGCTGTTTTAAATGCGAAGATTGAATAATTTTTAGTTATTTTTTCCCAACTTCAACGTTTAAGGTGCATGCTTTGAACACTTGATTCAATTTAATGAATGACTGAAGATGAGTACCTAAAATTAATGCTCATAAGTGAAACAAGTCAAGGAGGTGCGAGAGAGCTCCTAGCAAAAGGGTTTCGTAACCATTCTAGGATTCGAAAAAATAGGCCATTAATCGATGATAACAGTACAGGAGAGTAGCCCCTGAAACAAAAATTCATCAAACGTAGCCGATATGAGTATGAAATGAAAGTTTTCATGGGAGCTTTTCAAAACAGTTGTTAAACTGTCAGTTTTTGCTTCAGTGGGGGCACAGGGGGGAAATACATGAAAAATGTGTTTACTCCGTCACGGATGGACATCTGAAATAATTATCAAGTGAGATATTTATGAGTATAACAATACCAAAAACCTCAGGAGTCGAAATTCGTTCAACTTTGTTAATAATAGTATGATCTTCGTATTTCATATTTTCTACAATAAAATCGTCTTTGACATGTTTCTTGATTTGATTCGATCTGGTGACTGCATTTTGTAAATTAAATACAAAACCCTTCTGACATGAGCGTAGGTCTGTTTACCCAACTTGTTGTTGTTTATTCTAATAAATATGAAACACAAGTCTTCATAGCTGACAAAATTATCAATAAGATTCAAGCTCGGTATGAGGTCAGATGTTAAAGTTTCATTGAAGTGAAGAATTGGTTGGCCCTGCAGGCTTGATTTGAAGTCAATAACTTTTGCTTCAACGACCTCTGAAAATATTTCATTCCTTCTCTCAGGGTTTGGTGGATGAACCAATTCAAAATGTGTTCCAATCAGGGCAAGTTTTTGCAATCCATCACATGTAATCCTGTTTCCATTTCTATCCGGAGTCGTACTATCAATTTCGATACAAGTCCTACCGAGAATCTCATCACTAGTGACTTCAAGGTTCGATACCTTCACTCGAGACTTCTTGCGGAATATGCTATTCACTTCCGCGAAAACATCATCTGGGTCCTGTGGGCTAATACCCCTCAGTTTTGTCGCCCATTGATTGCTGAGCTCATTCCTGAAGTATGACCGGATTAAGTTCCGGACATTCTTCAGGTGCAATTTCAACAAAGCCAACGAGGGATGGTTGTAGTCCAAAAATCGTCGATAAATATTGATGGCATGTGTGAGAAGTAGGCTTTTCAATCTTTTCAACCTTGCGACGGTTGGTGTTTCATATCCTTCCATATTGTTTCAATGTTTAATCTTGGGAACTACTTTCTCAATCGTTTCCAACGTCAACTTCTCTAACTTTGACAAATAGAGATCTATTTCATCGTCAGTTAGATTTCTGTTACTAGGATCCATTGAGCAAGCATTCCCATCATCAGAAGAAGGACATTGCTTCTGGTACTCCCGATTAAACTTCTTTTGAAACTTTCCCCAGTCTGTTTTTTTTTTCAATTCAACCGATGGTTTTCATGTTGAACTGGAATGAGGAAGACATCATCCCTTTGATGATTGATTTCCATTACGATTGCGTTATGGTCGCTATCGTAAGGATGCACCTGCAGTTTCCGTTGAGGACTATTAAAGCTGAAATCAACTCTTGCGTCAGCAATGCAGAGGTCCAAATATGAATTTGTCCTAGGGTATGTTGGGAACTCCGACCCATGTAGGTTGCACCTGTAATCAATTTGGTTCTCTGTTATCCATGATTTCAGGAATACACCTCTTGGATTATTGGTGGCGTTTAGCCATGATGTATGCTTGGCATTCAGGTCAGCGGCAAAATATAATTATGTAGCCTGTTCAATTCGAGTATTTCAAACAAGGAATTGAGTTCCTCCTTGAACTTGAGAACATTTCGACCAGTTGCATAGGCAGAGATAACGAATAGGTTATCCCCACCTGGCAGTGAAATTTTGATGACGGACACTTCAAGAAATTCAAAGTTTTTGAATCCGACTTTTTCAGTATTTTGGAAATCTTCTAACCAATATCCCGGTGCCACCTCCCCCATCACCTATTACCCTATCGTTTCTTACGAATGCAAAATCTTTGAATTGCATAGAATGCCATGAATTGAGGTAGGTTTCAGTGAGAAATATGATATCTGGCTGTTGCTTAACAATAAATCCAAGGAAATAATCACGTCGATGTATAGCAACGATAGAGTTGACGTTGATTGATGTGAGGCGAAGCCTATCCGTGGGGATATGATTGGATGAGTAGTTATTATTAGGCATTTGAAAGAGCTAAACGCTGAAAAAGAAAGTAAATTTTTGAATCTTGTTTGCCGATTCTCTCCGATAAAGAATTAAATTGCTGGTAAATTTTGAGAAGCAGCTCATTATTGCTACTTACATTAGTTACATTATTTCCAGCATTTTCTGCTGGTCCTCTAGCGGCGAGTGCAAATGATACTCCGGGCTTGACGAAGTTGGAAGGTATGATATTACGGTGTACTTGGGTTTGCTTTGGAGCAAATTTAACTTTTACATCTTGATATCGGGAGCATCCTCAATATGATGCTGGGTGACCAAAAACACTGCAGTTAACGCAGTATAATTTTTCTTCAGGCTCCGTCTGAGCCAATTCGCACTCACTGGGAGCATGAATGTCTTTGCATTTAACGCACCGATAGTGCATGGCACAATTGGCAGCCAAATGTCCAAATCTTTGACACCGGTAACACTGGTTGACTTCTCTTTTCTGGAGGCGTTCCCACCTCACCACTCAAAAATTCAAGTACCTTATTTGTTGAAGGGCACTTGAACTGCTCTTATTTGCAATTTGTACCAGGTAAACTGGTAAATTATTCCTTTCTATGGTCGATCTTCTTGTCGCAAAGGCTTTGACTGAAACAAAATCAACATCTGGTGCAGCCTTCTTGAGCACCTGAAGAAGATCGACCGTATCCTCTCCGCAGTCCAAACCCTTCATCAAGAAGGTCTGATTCTTTTCACTTTTTGGGGTATAGGTGAAGTGTGGAAACTCCCCAGGATTCAGCGCATCTTTAGCTGACTTGAAGTCAACCAGTGATTTCGTCCTTATAGTTAATTTTTCGGTATTGACTCTTTTGATTTCAAAATTGGCCAGTTCATTTTCGGCTGCCAATAGCCAAACCATATCTTTCCCGCTTTGTCCGAACACATTGATTGGCGGAACTTTTTCTGTCTTGTTGGAAGTTTTTTCAGAGGAACCAGCAGAACTGTGGGCTGGTTTTTCCTTCTTATTTTTGTTCTTTAAATATTGAATAAAATTTAAATCATTATCTTGATTTGAATTACCTTCTTTGTTTTCTTCAATTTCCATATCTTCGGTTAATCCCTCCAGCGCTGCAAAATAGTTTTAACTCTCACATAGAACGTCTTCTGGACTTGCTTGCTTTGCACTTTTCTTCGGCTTTGTTACCTGTTGCCATTGATTTTGCGGGTGCGTCTTTTGAGGCTTCAGCCCTTTCTTGAAGAGATCCTCGAGGGACTGTATCTCTACCCTTAGTTCATCATTTTATTTTCGCAATTTGACCATTTGTTGATTGTCCGCTATTATTTGCAGCTTGCATCCTCCATCTGCGGAGTTTTCTTCGTTATGTTTTCTCTTGGTGATTATCGCCAGTTTTGTATTCGTCGTTTCTCCAGGTTGCCCCAACGGAGGGAAGCCGTCGGGCTCCTCCATACCAGCGGCGAAGTTTTCTTTGGTAATTTGTTTTTCGTTACCAATTAAAGTAAAGAATATTCGATAGAAATTTCCTGAGTCGATTTCCTCGACAATATAATTTTTCCCGATAAAAATTAACTTCGGACTAACGTTTTTTAAAAAATTAATTTAATTTTTGAAATCTTTGAACAGGAGCGATTTAAAAGACGTCTATACCCAAAGACTACTACAATCCATCCTCTCTTCGTAGTTTTAAGTAGTTACGGGTAATTTCACCTAAGGTTTTCCTTGAACATATGGATCAAGTTCTCAAAGAATAAATGAAGGTCGGTTCAAATTAGAACAAAAATTCTGCTGGCAATGAATGAAGATTCAGATCTCTAAATTTGAAGTAAATATTTTTTAATATAATCAAACTATACGAATACAGTTTCAATTTATATATACTCTTCTTTGTACTGCTAATAGGGGCTATAAATCCAAACAGACAAGTGGTATCGAACGAAACCCGGCATCAGTATACCAGTAACCATGACACCCTTGTGAATGTGGTCTAAACCTGGTATGAACTCTCAAAAGAACTCAGATATCGATACAAAATACAAAATTACAGCAAATGAAAAATGTAAGTATTTTCTAGAATTATTTTTTTAAATATTTGCATGCAAAATTGTTCGATTAGAACCAAAAGTAGTAAACTAGCATCAAAATATATTAAATTCGTCAAAAAATCGATTTAATTTATTCGTAACTGGGAAATTTCTTTTATAGTGGGAATTTATCTTGGTATTGATACTAGGTTTCAGAACGTGGTACACTATATCTCTCTAGGCTCTATGGTAGGCTGAAAGAAATAAAGGTGCCAATTTAAGCGTATGCACAAGCCATACTCGTACATGCAGAGTACTTTAATATTGGCTTAATGGTTTGCCATATCGATGTCAAGTTTTTCTCAAAAATAAGCATTTAATTTATTAATTTAACAACAAGATGCCGGAATAACTTATTTGTTAATTTTGCGGAAGTTACAATATATGCTCTGTGCATATCTCAAGCATAATTTCAACGTTTAACGAAAGGCAACTGATGTGAGTACTGAATTTTAGAAACTTTCTTCTTTAGAATCGCTACAGAAAATTTCTCTCATGTGAATTTGTTTCACTAACAGCATGAAAATTTGACAATGCGGAAGAATTAAAAAAACAATTTTATGCTTACAGCATTGGTCATGGCCTTTAGGGCACCGTGGACCGTTTTCGCAAGATTCTTAGTCGTTTGTACTGTGCTGTCTTCTGTGAATCGCCACAAAGTCTGGACGCAGTCATCACCATTCATAATTCAATTTTCGGGGGGACCGAAAAAAATGTCTTCGTTGTTGCGTTATTGAAACCCTTTAGGTTATTGTTATTGTGGGGCATAAGGAAGAAGAAATTCGCCATGGATATTGCCAAGTACTTGTGCGGGTCGTAACGTATGATTAAACCTTTTACAAGTTGAAAAGTTGAGGTTATGTGTGGGTTGACCTTATTGTTTAACGACCGCGTTTCGTTTCATTTTTATGACACTGCAGCAATTGTGTTTTTTGCGACCGTGCAGCGATCGCTGCGGTGCATATCATGGGTGGAACCTGAGGAATGCAAGTAAATTTTGTGGTATATCTTAATGGTGATGAAAGAAACTTTCAAAAATTATATTTCTTACTCTGAAGATACGGATTAAATTAATTTCATATTCTCACAATGAGCAAGTTTTGAAGTTAAAAACTGTTTTCAATGATAAATTGCTGCTTGTATAGTTATGCGTGGTGCTTTTAAAATTAATTTGTGGTTAATTCTGTTTCAGTATTTAATATGTTGCAGCAACAATTACTTCCCAAATATTAGTATGATTGAAATTTGTGGTTCAGAGATTTCATATTTAGTTTTTGTTAATAAATTGTTCAATTCTGTTTATATTTGTTTATATTTCAAATTCTGAGTAGATAATGGGTGCATCTGCAAATTAAATAATTCACTTAGTACGTTATTTTCTAAGATTGGCAGGATATCTTTGTGAATCTACATAAACTGCTGTATATACATAGAAGGTACCAAAAGCTGCCACTCCAAATATTTTGGACAAATAAAATATGAAGCACGGACCTTCAGTGATAAGGCGCTGACATTCCTCAAAGTCTACATTTCATTGTTTTGAGACAAAAGGCTGGACGAAACCGAGTAACTAATAAAAAAATATATTTAATCCACTATATCTATGCTTATAAGGTTTTTATTGATTGTATTTCTGCACAATAGTGCTCAGTTTTCAGAGAAATAAAATGTGTTTACTGTTTTATGATAAAGGTTCAGTTACTGCTTCTGTCATGAGGTAGTAGCAGCATTCAACAGTCCACAAGCATTGTCTTTTCTAAAAAAGATCGTAGCAACATGCCTGTGAATTAACTCCACAAGAACTCATGGCCAAAATGCCTGAAAGTTAATAATGCTGCATAGAAACAGTATCAGTTTTAGCTTAACCAGGAGATTGAAAAGTTCTTCCCATTAAGTCAGTTCTTAAACAAATCAAGGTCAAGCCTTAGAAAGCCTAGAAAACTCCCAAAGGTGGAATTGAAAATTCTCTTCATGCGAGTAATTAGCTGCATGAGCTTCTGAATCCTACAAGATAAAAACAGATAAATAGATAAAAGTGAATGTCTTATGCTTTTATTTGAAGCTTTATCATTAACAACATAGAAAGGCTTACCAGTAGTCATTTTTATCATCATCATCTATGACGTGATGGCTCAAGCTGGACCTAGATCTCTAGAACTAATCTCCTCTAATCATCACGGTTCGGCGACCTCTTCAGCCAGTTGATCACTCCCAACAAGGATCTGCTGTTAGGCTGGACATCTGCCTTGTGCTCTATTCTTCAACGTTCTTTTGGGTAGCCGGTTTTCTTCCATTATTTCTACATGGCCCACCCATTGCAAGTTGCGTAACGTTTTGGAGGCGGTTACAAGTGGATCATCAAATAATTCATACAATTCATCGTTGTAATGTAGTGTCCACTCTGTTCCTTCTGTCACAGGGCCGCAGATTTGCTGGAGCACTTTGCATTCAAGTATGCTCACTACTTTTTTGGGCTCGTTCGTCCGGGTCTATCTCCACTTTCATATATCATACAAGTTTGACTAGTGACTTGTAAATACGAAGTTCAATTTGCCTATCGACAACCTTAGACCTTAGAATGGGAAGTAGGGAGTGACAGGCTTTATTAACAGCATTTATGCAGAGTCAGGACTTGCCTGTTTTGCCGCCTCTTCTATTCAAGTGGCTAAAGACAAACAAAGTTATCCACATTTTCAAGGTTATAGTCTCGTCCGGTCAGGTTTTGTTGGACCGGAGTGTTCTTTTGTTTGGACTTGAACATTAGTGCACTAGAGGTTTCAGCTATTGTCTTCCCGATCGAGTGTCCAATTACAATATTAAAGAGCATTGGGGAAGTCCATCTTTTTGCTTTAAACCTGATTCAATTTTGAAGCTATCAATTAGTTTGCCTTGATTTGGGACTCAATTCCGCTGCAGACAGTCCCAAGCACATTTGAGAAACAAAGACAGAATGCGTTGCTTCCCCAATCCACAGTTTCCATGATTCCTCACCCCAAACCTCCCAATTAAATGGTAGTAAATTTTCTTGGGGTCGAATACTGAGTTTACTGGTTCCCCAATAATGGGACATTAAATGCCGGGAAATGCCAAGCCCTGTTAATACATCTACAGTACTGCTACTATATCCTACTTACACCTCCTTTGTGTGGATGTAAGAAGGTAAAGGCGAGTCTTCGAGATTCATTCGAAATGGAATGCGGGCTTAATCCCCGTCCCTGAAAAATCATATAAAATTTCAAAACCTGCCGTGGGCCTCGGAATAGGTAGAACTTACGGCAGCGACCTGGCAAGCAGAAAAAGGACTACGTCATTGGATTGCCCGAAATGTCAGATCACTCACTTGCCCTGATACAGTTAAGGACCTTTTACAATAGACCAGTCAATATAAATTAAAAATACTGGCAACCCAGGATATAAACTAGACTGGAAATGATATTCAACAAATGAGATTGCACACAATATTCAGAAGTGGGAAACCTGCCGCAAAACAAGAAACGAGACGAAGAAAACGCTCTACAATCACCTAGAAACACTAGTCGACTCATTGCTTACAATCGAAACAAAAATAATTCTGAGTGATTTCAACGCTAAGTTTAGCAATGAGGTATCTCGTAGGGAACAACTGGGGGATATAACCTCCACAATGAAACAAATGACAACGGCCAGCACCTGATTAAATTTGCATGTAGCCGGAAGTCTAAATAACGATTGTCAGACTACGGAAATCGCAATGAGCTGGTCACGTAAATCGGATGGACTAGCATTGGATACCCAAGCAGGTATTTGTTGGAAGAATTGAAGGGAGGAAATTAGTAAGGAAACCGAGGAAATAGTTATCTGACTTGGTTGACGAAGATAGTTCATCCCTACTCGTATTTCAAATGGAGGCATTTTTGTAAGAAACAAAGGCCCGGGGGTGCATTGCTATGAATGAGAAGAAGAAGGTGCTTGTTTTGAAATTGTTAAAGAGGAAGAAATATATTCTCTTTAAGCCATAACACTGTGGACACACATGGTTGATGGCGATCATCACGCTAAGTCATGGATAAGCCGCAAACATAGAGAGGCAAATTTTTACCTTTGGCAGTTTTTGATTGGGCATGGTTACATCTGCAACTATCTCTTCATTGTAGTAAAGAAGAGAATACCTGAATGTAGTTATTGTTTGCGCAAAGAAAACGATGCATTTTACATGTTTCTTGTGTGCATGTGTGCTTTTGCACGGAGAAATGCACTTGCTTGCTTGATAGGTGAAGTTAATCCTGACGTAATAGTGGAAACAATGTTACAGTCAATGGGGTTGTAGTCTCTCTGAAGAATCACTTAAAACAAATCTCGTTTTCACCAAAGGAATTGTATTGGGGCCATTAGGCTTATGGAGTGAACCGGTAAATCACGTGGACTACTAATAATAATAATAATAATTTAGGGACTTTTTGCCATATTAGTTCGAGTATTGTCCCTTCTCCGTCCCGTGTTGCTTTCAAATTAGAGAGATCCTTTCACTAGTTGGAGAAGAAACCGCAGATAGTAGCAGCAAAAGACATGTCTCTTCCCTCTGGACCAGCAAAACATAAATAGTACCCTTATTTATGAGGAAAACTGCCTGAGCGCAATGTGCCACACAAAGCAGATTGCCTTTTGATGACAGCATCTAACGAAGTAAGTTATCTGGAGGAGTTTTCCTTATGAACTTTATGAGATACAAACTGGACATCACCCTCATTCCGCATGCAAAGAAGATCTGGCAGGTAACATATATGATATGGTAAAAAAAAAGTAATCAGGAGACTGTGATTTTGCAACTGTATAAGACTTAAATTATTTCTTGGCATATACTTGTATTGAGAATTCATCTTCACTCGTTCCTCCTTCTTGTATCTCCCTAGAGAGGTAGATTTTTTTTTTTGATAGCCACGACACTTGCAATAACTAGACCCACCAGTTTAGGAGCATGTACTATACGAATGCAATATGCAAAGCTGTTTGCCTAGTAACAAAAATAATAGCAATAAGAATAATAATTTTAATAATAATAATAAATTTTTTAATAATAAACCAGGAAATTTTGCGAGAAACCATTATCTTTGTAAAACAGACCGTGAAAAATGTCAGTCTAGGTCTTTGCATATTTTTATAAAGGAACAGAAAATTGATCGTGAGTAATTTCCACAGCTCCTTTTAAACAGCGCTTTCGTACTTTTGAATAGTTAGTCTGGCACAAATACAAAAAATGAGAGTGACATTAATTAATGTCTCTCAACGGTAGATGCTGAAAACACCATTATATTGTAATTAATTTTTTTTAATATTTTGTGAGCTAGAAAATCTAGTAATTTGCCATATCAAGATAAAAAAAGTTTTAAATTCAGAAGATAAGTTTCCCAACAGACTTACACAATATTCCAGTTCACTTTATTCAAAAGAAGGTAGTAACCGTGTGCATTAAACGGTGTCTGCAGTGGCAAATGTCATAAAATAAATCCACTTTCCTTGGAATTTTAGCATTCTACAGTAGTTTATTTTTCACTACATACAATTTGCAGACTTTTATTCTTCTTCTTCATAGCACTACAGCCCCTCGTGGGCCCTTGTTTCCTGCAGCAAGTGCTGTTGTGTGTGTGTATTCTCCCGTTCACAAATTCAAACTTCATTGGCATCATCTTCTACACTCTTTTGGGCACACATACCGTTTCATTTTTTTGTAAAAAGTAATTTATTCATTTTTCTTTTTTTTTCTATTTCCTATTTCTCCTTTTATTTTAATTCCCCGTCATCAGTAATAGTTTATTTCCTACCTTATTTCTAAGTAAAAAAAACCTTATTTTTCCTTTCTCATGAATCAATTTCAATTTTTTTTGTTCCATAATAATTTATTTCCATTCAACAAAAAAGTCGTAATGTCCTAATAACAAAATCCCATTCTTTCCATAATATTTGTTGCCCTCATGCATTGATTGTAATGGGACAACAATGATAAAGCAATTGAACCTCCTCATTCCTCTACCATGCTTTTACTCGTTAAGCGTACCACCGCCCATTGTAACCACGTCCACGCAAGCAATTGGAATTTGATTGCTGTCTGATGAGTGGGATTACGAGTATGTCGGTCACTAGTGCAGATGCTACAGTGTTTGATGCTTATGCAAACGCTAGAATGCCGAACTCTCAATCTAAAGGATTCTTCTGAGTTCAAATTCCTCCAGGCACAAGGGAAGGTGTAATCGGCATAACCGGATGAGTGCTGTCTAAATTAAGAAACGTGATATAGATAATGTGTGGAAAGTGGTGGTAAACAAATGGAATTATTAAATTAATTGATTATCTATTGAACCGGGAGATTACTACTGGTGAGTAAAATATGAAATAAATAAAATATAATCAGTGGGTGAAGTTGGTAGAAAAGAAGATTGCACATAATTAAGATTGATTTTTTCAGTGGGTCATCCCTTCACCGAAGTTGCATTTTTCGTTTGGAAATAATTGCTATTATAATTTTACATAAATAAATTTTATTCGGTGTTTGTGTTGAATTATGTAATATAATTTTCAATTATTTAATACAATTTTTTATATGCACATGTAATTTTTCAGCAAAGGTAGGTAGGTCAAAAAAAAACATCGGAAACTGATATCATTTTAATATTTCACCTGAAATACAATAACTTCAACTTCATGAAACAAGTCAACATAATCATAAAAAATCTGAAAATTAAAATAATAAAATATTCATATATTCATGAGTCAAGTTGAGGCAGTGTAAAAGCTAAATCATAACATTTTTCACATATGATCTTGGCATGCTCCAAAAAAAAAAACTTCAAAATTACATTAAACCATAGATATAGAGAGTACTGGACTCGCAATCGGTCGTGAGACCCGAAGCAATTGGCAACCTTCGCTAAAGTTGTGTGAAGTTGAGGTTTGAAGTGATATGCTTTTGTTTTAGCACTTTATTCATGGCGAAATACGTTCACATTTAAAAAGTTTTTAATTTTAAAGATCGAGCGTACGTAATCGGAACTTTAATTCACTGTTTTAATTAAAAATTTACGAAATTTCCATCCGCTTTGACACATGAGTTTTCCCGCGTGTTTCGCGCTCTTTTTGATTTTCTTTTGCTTTGACGTTCGAGTTTTCCGTGAGAGTCGTTTGTTGTTTGTACTTAAATTGTTTTCCGAATGATAACGAAGGCGCGATCGTGTGCATTTGAAATGAAATTTCGTTGGTGTGCGCGGGTGTCAGTGGGAGAAGCGATTCTTCTGAAGAGAGAAAAGAAAAACCAGTCTGGAAAAAAGGGGAAGGAGAAGCAGAGGGAATCATATAGTTTCGAGAGCGTAAGTTATTTATAACTTATTTATGTGGCAAATTTGCTTCTCACATGGACGAGTACACAGATTCTCGTTGCTCGTCCATTTGTTTATATGTCTTTGCATTACACCCATTTATATTTTAAACAGCGAACTTTTTTGATTTGACGACATTTCGAATACCTTTTTCTCTGTCCATCGGGGATCGCAGATGCTGGCTCTTGATGTGAAGTAGGCTGGAGCTCACGCAGTTCATTTTATGGTTGATTAAACATTCCCCTTGTTTGAATGCTCCTCGTTTGGAACTGTCCTAAACACAAACTGTTGCATAGAATTTTCAAAAAAAAACTCGTCTTCTACTTCACTTTAAATGGAGGTTGTTATTGAAAACATAGCATCTTCATATTAATACCTGCTGTCTTCAAAAGTGCAAAGAAAATCACCATTGGCTATCTTGGTATATTTCTTGCTACATTATATGTAGCGTACAGTTTGTCAACTATACCCACACCAGATTTGGTGGTATTATAATCCAAAATTATTTGTGATTTCAATGTGACTTTATCAACTTGGCCAACTTGGCTGGTTAAAATAACAAGCACATTCCTCTCTTTCTTCGGGACAAATGAAGTTACTAAGCAGTCCTTTGTAAAATAAAAATTACAACTACAAGCATTTACAGCTCTAGATTTTATGTTCAACAAATTGTATGGACAGACCTACGCTCATATCAGAAGGGTTTTGTACTTAACTTACCAGATGCAGTCGTCCACCGCCAACAAATAGAGTCCAGAAACATGTCAAAGATATCTGTAAGTTCAAAAGAAAATCCATTGTTTCTTCATTTTTAACGGTCGATATTTGGTTGCAAAGTAACAAAAATCACTCAAATCATGAATCCCCAAAAATATTTATGTTATTGATCTTTCCTGAAAATTTCAATTGAAAATTCAAATCAAAACTGTAGTGCCCGACTCGATGGTAAGTCCATTAAATACCGAAATCGTGCGTTATTGTTGTTGTATTTGGAGAAAATTCAAATCCGTGAATATGATTCGATTTTCATCAAACTATTTTGTAAGACTATTTAAATGTCTAATATCCGTTGAGTTTAAGGGTATGCATACGATTTTATTGGGGAAAACGTAAAATCCAATGATCATACTATCATTAACAAAGTTGAGCGAATTTTGACTTCTACAGTACTTGTTATTGTTGTACTGACAAACACCTACCTCCATGGTTTTTTTCAGATTTTTCAAATCACAGGTGCCCAATCGCGAGAGGCGGACACACATTTTTTGTATATTTTCCCTTCCCGTCAGCCCCTGAAGCAAGAAATGCCAGTTTGCGACCTATTTTGGAAAGCTCTTATCAAAACATTGATACCCATGTCGGCTATCTTTGACGAAACTTTTTTTTCCTCGGATACTCCCCTATATGGAGACACTCCCCTTAAGTATCTCATAAAATTTTTTGTCGTTGATCTTTGAAGAGGGCACCACTTGACATCTACGTACAACGTTTTATGTTTTAGTTTTATTGTTTGCGGGAAAAATTGGTGTGACACACGGATGGACGGACAGACAGGACGCGATTTTAGTAGAGTTTTGTAAAAGTACTTTACAAAACCCTAAAAATTTAAGAGGGAGCTGCCGCTTGTTTTTCACAATTTTCTTAACAATGTCAACTCTTTAGTTTTGAGAGTCTGCAATCATTTTTATCTGTTGAACCAGTTGTCGCAAGTTACGAGGATATTACTTCCTGGACCCTATTTAGCGGTTGAACATGTCTCATAACCACGTTTTGCGGCTTATTGCTATTCACGAAGGGGCTGTTTGCTTATATATATATATATATATATATATATATATATATATATATATATATATATATATATATATATATATATATATATATATAATATGTGTGTAAAATGTTTGGTATCGAGGGCAGCATAAATTTTTACAAGGTATTTATTCTGTTTTAATGAAATGTACTACACAAATGATCATTTTCCTTGAAAACCTTCCAGTTTTACACCTATAGTAACATTTTGTCAAGGTGAATAATCATTTTGAATGTTACAAACAGGTCAAAAATACTGCGAACTGCTGCTAGTTTATCGTACTTTTTTCTTTTATCTCGTGTATTTATCTCATCCATGTGATGACATTTTATAAGGAACTTGTATCTTACCAGATGAAAAAATTGTACGCCAAAACCATTTTCCCACCATAATTCTTACAAAGACTATCTATTGCTCCATACAACAGCGGACCGATAGGGCAAGCCAATAAAACTGCAAAACCCTATTATATCAGTTGATTTTATATCCCGTTCCCTTGCATAATTTATTATTTACTATTAGTTCTATTATGTAATCAGGAAAAAACAAGTTGGGTAAACAGACCTACGCTCATGTCAGAAGGGTTTTGCATTCAATTTTCAAAATGCAGTCAAGAATCATGTCAATGACGATTTTATTGGAGAAACTAAGAAATTCGAAGATCATACTATTATTAACAAAGTTGAACGAATTTAGACTTCTGAGGTTTTTGTTATTGTTATACTCATAAATATCTCCCTTGATAATTATTTCAGATGTCCATTCGCGAGGAAAGAAACGCAAAAACTGACAGCTTAAGAACTGTTTAGAAACGCTCCCATGAAAACGTTCATTTCGTACTCATATCGACTATGTTTGATGAATTTTTTTCAGGGACTACTCTCCTGTACTGTCATCATCGATTAATGGCAATTTTTTTCGAATCCTAGAGTTGTTACAAAGCCCTTTTGCTAGGAGCTCTCTCCCGCCTTCTTGACTTGTTTCACTAAGGAGCATTAATTGTAGGTACTCAGCTTCAGTCATTCATTAAATTGAATCAAGTGTTCAAAGCATGCACCTTAAACGTTGAAGTTGGGAAAAAATAACTCAAAATTATTCAATCTTCGCATTTAAAACAGCCATTTTTTGGTTTTACGATTACTGATAGCACTAACTGAACCGATTCTCAAAGTTATTCATGACACCTATCACTCCTGAAATTTTCATGCAAATCCTAGCAAAACTGCAGTGTCTGAGTCGGTAAAAAGCGCATGTTGTTCCATAGCCATATGTTGCCATAGTAATACATGCAGCGCATATTGTTCCATAGTAATACAGGAAAATTCAAACTGCTATAACTTCGCTAAATATGATGCAATCCTTATGAAACTTGCAGGGTTAATCAATCTTATAAACGAACATCTGTGTACTGAATTTCATTAAATTTAAGGTTACCGTTAAGATTTTATTCAAGAAAACATAAAATCGATAAATCATACTATTACTAACAAAGTTGAGTGAATTGCGACTTCTCACGTATTTGTTGTTGTTGTACTCATCAAGGCCTACATGCTTGATTTTTTCAGATTTTTCGGATCACAGGTGTCCAATCGCGAGGGGGGGGGGGGGGACACAAATTTTTCGTGTATTTCCCCTCCCTGTGCGCCCCTCGAAGCAAACTTTGCCAAACTAAGACCTGTTTTGAAAAGTTTTCATCAAGACCTTTCATTTGATACCCATATCGGCTACCTTCAATGAAATTTTTTTCGGGGGATCACTCCCCTACATGGGGAGACTCCCCTTAAATACCTTATAAAATTTTTTAGTAAATGAACTTTGAAGAGATCACCATTTTACATCTACATACAAAATTTGATGCTTCTGGCTTAAGTAGTTTCCGAGAAAAACTGCTGTGACACACGGACGGACGGACGGACGGACAGACAGACAGACGGACAGACGGACAGACAGGACGCGATTTTAGAAGGGTTTTGTAAAATTATTTTACAAAACCCTAAAAATATTCCAGCATTCATTTGGAGAACGTACATACCAAGTGTTTCCTTTGGGTTCAGGTTATTGCAACGAAACATTGTGTGTTATTCTTCTGCTTCTGGTTGAAGGCTTTACTTTTAACCATTTTCACCTTTAAAAAATTCTTCACCAACTGTTTCTTCATCGTCAAAGCTCTCATCATCTTGGTCTGTATTGGAATGCTCTTCTCTTTCTTGTACAAGCTACTTACTATCAGTGTCGGGCTTGTCATTTCTGTTGTCTTCATTAGCTAATATCACGTCGTCATTGAACAAAATTCGCTGTATTTCAGCCAAATCTGCAGAGTTTCATAAATCAATATTTTAATTGATGTTGAAGCCATTGAAATAGTAGATTGCTTTCATTCAGAGGCCATTTCTTTTGAAGAAGCACAAATAAACCTGATAATGGCCTCCACTGGTACTGCGAGACCTGCAGACGTTATTCAAATTCAGCCTACGTTTCTCGGCTCCGCATGGTCTAGCTTAGCGGTCAAAACTTTAAGTGATTAACTGAGTTCTTTGCACAAAAACTGTTCGGCTGCATGTAATGAGATTACTCCCTTGCTCCAGTTTGTTGACACTATTTCTGCACATCCTTTAACTGTGATGAGCCTGGATACTTGCAATGTATTACAGCCTTCTGCACCGGATCTTCCTCCATCGGGGGAGAATATTAAAATCACTTAAATACAGCTCCTGCAATAATAACGAGAAGTTAGTTGCAAGCTAAACCTGTAACAAAAAAAAGCGCTAAACTGTTGGCCAGCAATGATTCTGAGGTTGTATTTCAATCATCGCCTGGGCCCTCATCTTCTCGTTGAGGTGCTATATCAAAAAGTGGCCCCCTTCATCCAACACTCTTGTAATGAAAACTCCAAATTATACAAATATTCAACCTACGTCAGTAGCCGATGTTTCTAATTCCATTGAAACTCTGTCGGCACCACAAATGGTTCCATCTCTTCATGTGAATGAAAATATTTATATCTCGTCTGGTTTATGGGACATCGACGAATGACATCTGTGATTACGCCTCGACGAAATTTGGACCTTCGCTAAAGATCATCAGCTATCACAAACTGGCAAAAGATTATATAGAGGGAAGAGTTATAGCTTCCTTCAAGCTTACTGTACCATCAAACTGCAGTATAGCTCTTCAACCAAAATACTGGCCTCCTGGAACATTAATTAAAACTTTTGGGGTTACCAAAAGAAGAAATTTTCGTCATCTGGTGAGCTCTTTTCCGAGACTTTAACAACTGGTCACCCTAAACCTTTTTCAAATAGTAATTTAAATTTTGATATTCGAAACACTTCTCATAGCTTCAATCTTTATTATCGAAATGTGCGTGGCATGCGAACCAAGTTAGAGGCTATTAAAATCGCCTCTTCCATATTCGGCGATGATTTCATTTGTTTAACAGAAAGCTGGCTGACTCCTGATATCTTCAGCAGTAAAATTTTTCCACTACATGATGTCTACCAAACTGATAGAGATCGTTTGGTTTTAGGTAAGCCTGACGGTCAGGGTGTATATATTGCTATTCATAAAGCTTTACTTCCAGTAGAATGCATCACTGTCTTCATTAATATCTCTTAAGCCGTGAGTTTAGTATTGCTTTGCATATTACATCCCTTGAAATGCTCCTTTCCACGTTTCAAATGTTTTTTTTCTGAGTTTTCTTCATATTTCTACAACATCAACCCTCTATACACTATTTTAATCTGTGGTGACTTTAACATGGTGAAACACAAGCCTCATACCCTCTCATCCTTCAATGATCTCTCTATCCGGTTTTCTTCTTTTTTGTCGCTTTGCTCTCTATCGCCAATTAAATACGATCCCGGACGCAAACAATCAACTTCTTGATTTCATTCTTACTACCGATCCTGCCTCTATCTCCTTGATCTCAAAATCCCCCTCCGAATATGTAAAACCTGATCCCCATCATTCTCCGCTTGAGGTTCATTTATCTCTCATAGCACCTCAGTCCCCTTTTTCCCCAAGATTTAATTTCCGCAAAGCCAATTATGCAGCCACTCAGCTTGAGCTGGATAATATTGACTGGATTCAAAGCTACAGAAGCCCCATATCAATTCAGCGCTATCAACTTTTTATGAGAATCTCAGCAGCATAGTTACAAACCATTTACTTATCTGCCATTCTCCTCGGGAAAAGAACTCCAGCTGGTTTTCCGCTGAAGTCTCAGACGCTCTTTATTTGAAGGACCAGGCACGCAAAAAATTTCAGTACTCCAACTTTGACGTCGCCAACTATCGACTGCTTCCTAGAGAAGCCAAAAAAGTGGTTAAGAACGCAATACGATCTTATTATTATATGATTGTTGAAACGTCACTGTAATCTAATAATCCTAAGCCCTTTTGGACATGCATGCATCCTCTGAAAACAACATTCCAAAACCCTCATATTTTCTTTTGGCATAATTACCATGCTTCTGATGGACAAACTTTCTGTGACCTTTTCACTTCCTTCCTCCTTCTTCTGTACATTCTATCGTGACCTGTCCATCGGGAATTGAAAATGAACTGCTCACTTTTAACATTAATGGAGGTCCGGGTCCTGAACGAATACCAAATCTGCTCGTAAAGGCATTATTTTCTTCATTATCTACCCCACTTTCAATTATTTTCAATATCAGCCTTTCTTTCTCCTACTTTCCCGGCGTCTAGAAGCATGCTAACATCTTTCCGATCCATATGTCCGGAGATCGTAGTGAAATCTTGAATTATCAGGCATCAGTATCCTATTTGTAAATGAACAACATGGCTTTATTAAAGGTCGTTCGACAGTAACTAATTTATTAGAACTTACGAATACCATCTCCCTTGCTTTTGACAAGAGCCAACAAGTTGAGGTCACACACACCGATTTTGCTAAAGCCTTCGACAGCGTTGATCACGGCCTTTTGGCTAACAAACTCCGATCGTTCCGCATTCCGACTCAATCCTCTCTTGGACCTTATCCTTCTTATCCCATCGCTCCTGCACTGTCACATGGAATGATTTTTTTTCGCCCAAAATCTTTTGTTCTTCAAGGATCAATTTTAGGCCCTTTGCTATTCAACATATTCACCAATGACCTTCCCCAACGCCTGTTCTCTAATTGTCTTCTTTGCGCTGATGATTTAAAACTTTATCATTCCATTAACTCCGGCAAAGTCTGCTCATACCTTCAAAATGATCTTGACAATCCCCTAAAATTTGAGTCAAGGTAATTTACTTCCTCTTAGCATTTCAAAGTGTTGTCACATGAGATTCGTCAACAAAATTCATCCAGTTTTATATGAATACCGGATTGATGGATCGCTGCTCGCACTTATGGATAAATTTAAAGTTTTGGGAGTAGTATTTGACTCAGGTTTTTTATTTAAAATCCATATTTCATCCATAACTAGTCCTCCTCCTACTCCTGCAAGTCTTTTAACATTTCAACTAGCGTCCATCTATTTGTACTCCTAGCCCCGTCAATCCTTGAGTATATCTCCCAAGTATGGTCTCCTCACTATACCAATCAATCGGATGCTGTTGAAACTGTACAGCGTAAATTCACACGTTCTCTATCCTACAAATGTAACCTCCCTTACAGCTCCTACGATGAGCGCTGTGAATTTTTAGTGAGTGAATTCTTAGACCTGTGCTGCTTATTTAAATTATATTACGGTATTTTTTCATCCAACCTTCAGGAAAGGCTTTATATTCGTCCCACCTCAAGAACGCGTTCAACTGACATATTCATTGTGCCCTTTGTTCGTACCGATATTTATTTTTATTCATTTTTAGTACGCGTACCACGTCGTTACAATGAGCTCCAGCTGGGTCCCCTGCCACATTCCTTACACACTTTTACAAGCATAATACATAATATTCTCCTTATTTTCCAATAGTTTATGAGTATTTTCTATTCTTGTTTTTTAGGGTTTTGTACTAAAATACAAAACCCTATTGCAATCACGACCTGTGTCTGTCTGTCCGTCCGCCTGTATGTCACAGCACTTTTTCTCCGAAACTATAGAAGCTACAGCAATGAGACTTTGTGGAAAGATCAGAAGTGGTGACTTCTTGAAAGTTCAAGGGTGGACAATTTTTTCGAAGGGGTTTAAGGGAGGTCTCCCCATATAGGGAGGTGACCCTATAAAAAAATTTTTTCACCATTGGTAGTCGAGTAGGGTGTCGTTGAAAAGGTCTCAGTGTCAGGATAATTCAGTGGGGAGGAACAATGGATGTGAATAGTAACAAAAAGAACGAAAATATCAATTAAACAATTTATTTGGCAATCAATTCACGGCGGATGGCGGACCTCGACTGCCTCATGTCAAAATGACAGTATCGTCGTTTCTGTGATGTTCGGTGTGCTTACACTGACAACTTGGCTATTCCTGCATCGGAATCGTCCTCAATTTCGTCACTGCTGTCTCCGTCATTGGTTTCTTCGTCGGTTTCGATTTCCGGTGGTTTTGAACACCATGGGCGTAAACTGAACAAAACGGCTTTTGTGAAATTCGTAAACCTGGTATATCCTCGATAAGGTACTGGTCCTTGCCAAGAATGCGGGCGATTATATAGGGTCCCTTAAATTTGGGTTCCAACTTTCGACTCTCCCCAGTCGAAGCAGCTTCGTTCTCAATGAGTACAACTGCATAGTATAAATCCAATCGTCTGATCCACTTGTTATAGCCATGACGAGTCCTGCAACTTCAGGATCTTCGGGCGGCAGCTCGGGAGCTCGGCTGAGTGCATCGACATGTGCAAGTCGTCGTCCGGGTCGGTGCACAAGCTCAGCATCGTATTCAGTCAATCGTAACATCCACCTGGCAATACGAGGGATCATTTGGGTTTTCGTCTTCATATGCGTTATCGCTAAACAATCGGTAACTACACGGATGGGTCTGCCTAGAACATAAACACGAAATCTGTCTAGACTCTCGACCACAGCGAGCACCTCGAGCTCGTAGCTGTGATAACGGCTTTCGGCTGCGGAACAATGGCGGCTATAGTAAAAGACGGGTTTTCAATTCTTTCTATCCATCGACTGCAGTAATACACCAGCAAGTCCGACTGTACTGGCGTCAGTGTGTATTTCGTGTCGTGCGTTGATATCGAACAGCGCTAACACTGGTTCGTTGCATAGAATCTCCTTGAGCTTCTGGAAGGATTCGGATTGGTCACTTCCCCATAGAAAATGTTTCGATCCCTCCGTGTATTTTCTCAGCAGTTGAGTGATCGGTTTCGAAATCAGCGAATAATTAGGTACGAATTTTCGGAAAAATCCTGTGAGCCCGAGAAATCGTCTCACTTCGGTTATATTCCTCGGCGCTTCAAAGTTCTTTGTCGCGCTAACCTTTTGTTCTCCCGGTTTTATGCCTTCATTGTTGACAAAATGTCCCAAGTACTCGATTTCGTCGGCAAGAAAACTGCACTTATCAAGTCTCATTGTTAATCCGTAAAAATTTTCGGAGCGACGATAGACCAGTCCCTATGTTTTGCTCGGTAGAACTATATCGTCCAAATACGCAATCGCTTCTCCGGGCCCCATTTTTGAAATGATCTTGTTTATTAAGCTTTGAAAAACTCCCGGCGTGTTCACCAGACCAAAAGGCATGCGATTGTACTCATAATGTCCATTATGAGGAACGAAAGCGGTGTACGGTTTCGACGTTTCGTCCACGTCGATTTGATGGTAGCCCATCCTTAGATCAAGCGTGGTGTAATATTTGTTGCCTGCTAATTTAGCAAACTGATCCTCGATATTCGGCATAGGGAAAGGTTGCTCAATCGTTTTTCCATTCAATTGGCGAAAGTCCACGCATAAACGATTTTCGCCGTTTTTCTTCTCTATGAGAACGATAGGCGAAGCATATAATATCGGCGGCGAGTAGTTCATCTATGATGTTTTCGACGGCTTGTCGTTTTGCATATGGGAGTCGATATGGTCGTTATGTAACCGGCTCGCGTGTGTTCAGCGATATTGCCATCTTTACAGCCGAACATTTTTCCAATTCGTGTAAATTTGTTGCAAAAAGTGTACGGAACTCAGACAACAACGTTTTTACTTGGTTTTTTCTTTGCTTTTAAGGATGTTCCCAATTTTAATGTCTCGTCATTTTCCAACCAGCATTCTTTCCATCGAATTACCAGCGATTGTCCGTCCCTACATAGCACATCCCGACCTAATAGCATTTCGTATTCGATACAATCATCCTCGACAACTAACACATCTACGTCGTACGTCTTGTGATCAATGTTCATTGGGACGCTTACTTTGCTCGTACATTCGTATTTACCATCCGCAAATCCGCACAACACAACATTGCAAGGAACGATATCACCTCCAGTGTTCGCCAACGACACTCTCAACAACGTTCTATTGCTCCCCGGATCCACAAATGCTCGAATCTCACGATCTCGTATGGACACCACTTTGATGACTTCCTTTCCATTTTCATTCGTCTGGATTTCGTACGTTTTCGCGCTACCCGGCGCAGATCTCATATGCGGGCAATCGGTGGTTTGATGAGTGGTACGATTGCATGTTGCGCATCTTGCACGGCGTTGCGGTTGTGGACAACGGGCGGAGATATGTGCGGGCTTGAAACAATTATAGCAGACGGGTTCTTTCGATTTTCTCGGTAATGACGGTGTTTCGGGCTTACTCGTAGGACTCAGCGGACGCATGTCGTATGATCAGGGTTTCGGTTGGAAAGATTTTTTTGAAAGGCAAGTGTCGGTATAGCGTCGAATTGCTGATAATAATTCGTGGCAAAAATTAAATTGTTGTGCCGATGATATTTTCCCGAAATCGATATCGTTGCAACCATTTATCACGTATTTTATAATTGCTGCGTCAGGCAATCCACCTTTCCGGCCTAACGCTAGAACTCGATAATAATATTCCTCCATCGATTCGGTTAAATTGCGTTTCGTTTCAGCCATACGGAGATGAATATTCGCTATGTTCATGAGACACGGAAAATCTGTAAGAAATTTTCCGACAAACTCTGTCCAAGAATTAAAAACTGGCGACATGTCGATCCATGTTTTAGCAGCACCCTTCAACTTCGAAAACATTCAAAGCAGCACAAGACGGTCACTCCATCGGTAGGCTTCCTTTAGTTGTGTGACACGACACACAAACTGCTCGGACGTCAAGGAATCGGCGGCAAACGGGAGAAACTCCGGCAACACATCGGCAATGTCGCGAACATTCACAGAACCGATCTCGCTCGTCGGTTGATATACATACGAGTACATGCCTGTTGGCGGTTGAGCGGGATGTGGACCCGTCGGAGCGGAGGCATTTGTTACCTGCATGCGCGGCTGGTGATGTGGAGCAAACCAAACATTACTCATCATCGGTCCATGTATATGCGTAGGCATCGTGAATGCGAGTGGTTGAGTCATATTGGTCGAAGACGGCAACTGCGGTGGCACATACGGTTGTGTGTGTGCGTTCGTGTTTACACTTCCACTTATGAACGATTGAACGTTTTCGTCCACGCGTTGTGAAACTGTTTGGGTTACTGGCGTCGAAACGCTTTGTGGCACACCAACACTCAAATTTTGCAGCTGACGGACTCTTTCTTCGAGTTTGCAGACTCTCGGCAAGATATCACTATCTATCTCTGTCGCACTTTTATCACCCAATTCGGCGAGGCGTTGAACCAGCATGGGCTTGTTCCCGGCGGTCGCCAATCCGTGATATCGGCACTTCTCGCGCAGCACTTTCACCGTCAATCCATTTAACTCGGTTATCAAATCCATCATCCCACTTCTGAACTGTCAGGATGATTCAGTGGGGAGGAACAATGGATGTGAGTAATAACAAAAAGAACGAAACTATCAATTAAACAATTTATTTGGCAATCAATTCACGGCGGATAGCGGACCTCGACTGCCTCATGTCGCAATGACAGTATCGTCGTGTCTGTGATGTTCGGTGTGCTTACTCTGACATCAGTGAGATCTTTTCGAAACAAGTATTAAAATTGAGTTATCAGTACTAAGGCGGGTAGGGGAAGGGAAATGTACGAACTTTTCGCGTACCCTCCCTAGCGATTGGATGCCTTTCATCCGAAAAATCTAAAAAAAATCATGAATGTGGGCCTTTATGAGTACAACAACAACAATTACGTGAGAAGTCGAAATTCACTCAACTTTGTTAGTAATAGTATGATTTATCGATTTTATGTTTTCTAGAATAAAATCTTAACGGTACCCTGAATTTCAATAAAGTTCAGTATACAGATGACTTTTTTAAAGATTGATCTGTCCTAAAAGTTTTATAAAAATCGTATAATATTTAACGAAGTTGTAGCGATTTGAATTTTCCTGTATCACTATGAAACAATATGCGCCGTATTACGATGGAAACGTATGGCTACGGAACCATATGCGCGTTTTACCGACTCAGACACTACAGATTTGCCAGGATTTGCATGAAAATTTCAGGAATGCTAGGTTACATGAATATTTTGAGAATTGGTTCAGCTGATGGTATCAGTAATCGTAAAACAAAATAGAGGTTTTTTTAAATGCAAAGATTGAATAATTTTGATTTATTTTTCCCCAGGTTCAACGTTTAATGTGCATGTTTTTAACACTTGGTTCATTTTAATGAATGAATGAAGGTGAGTAGCTACAATTAATACTCATACGTGAAACAGGTTGAGGAAGCAGAAGAGAGCTCCTAGCAGAAAGGCTTTGTAAGAAATTCGAAAAATAAATTCTGATACCATAAATCGATGATTACAGTACAGGGAAGTGGCCCCTGAAAAAAAAAATTCATCAAAGGGAGCCGATTTGGGTATCAAATGAAAAGTCTTTATGAGAGCTTTTCAAAACAGTTCTTAAACTGACCGTTTTTGCTTCATTGCGGGCACGGAAAATATGTTTCCCCCTCGCGATTGGACACCGTTGATCCAAAGAATCTTAAAAAAATTATTAAGGAAGATATTTGTGAAGACAACAATAACAAATAGCTCAGAAGTTAAAATTCTTTCAAGTTTGTTCATGACAGTTTGCTCTTTGAATTTTTGAATTTTCTCCAATAAAATCGTATGTAAGCCTGTAAACCCAACCTTACACAAGGTCCTAATACTCTGTATGTTTGATGAAATTCATCATATTCACGAAGTTATATCCATTTGAAATTTCTGCAATTAGAACAACAATAACACACTATTTTGGTATTTTATGGACTTTCTGTCGAACCAGACCTTGCAGTTTTGATTTGATCTTCTTAAAATTTTCAGATAAGATCGATGACATAAATGCTTTTGGGATTTCATGACTTGAGTGATTTTTGTTGGGTGAAAATAGGGAAACAATGGATTTTCTCTTAAACGAGCAAATCTCTTGGAAATGTTTCTTGGTATGATTCGTTGCTGGTGATTGCATTTTGTAAGTTGAGTACAAAACCCTTCTGACATTAGCGCAGGTCTGTCTACCCAACTTGTTTTTTCCTTATTTTAAGTTGCTCACTTTGTTTTTGTCGCATAAATTATATGTATTATATTATATATTTTAGATAGACTTGAAAACCTTGTCAGTAGGATCATGCTGTCGCCTTGGCATCAGAATAATTTTGGTATTAAATTAAAATATTTAGCAAATTAGAGCACGACAATGATCTTAAAAACTTTAACAAATAATTCCATATTTTCCTGCCGAATTTGGTTCACGATTAGCAAAAAATTCAATCATTTACCATCATTTCAAGGCAATAGGGTTCTAACATAAATATTAAATGACATGTGCCATACCAGGACCAGTTGATGCAAATACACCTGGTTTTACAAACGGAAAATCACCACAATTAGGCCGGCTGCCGCGGCTGCTGGTGTTTGCATTTGTGCACAATAATCGCAATGTGTGTGCAAAGTGAAAGGGTCGTAAGGACCTTTCAATTCCAATCGTCATCCGGCACGTAAATATATAGGAATACTTGTACATGCGTCTAACCTTTCAACCCCATGCAGTTTCCGATACTTTTCATTAGTACTTGCATGTGGTGGATTTTCAAATTATATTTGATGTATGAAGTGGTTGTTGGTGCAGTTGATGATGCGGTTTAAATTTTCATTCGTTATTTTGTTGGAGACTTTAACCCTCTGCGGCAGTATGCGTTGCTTAATAGGACTTAAATCTAAAATTCATAGAATAAAACATATTTAATCGCAAATATCACATGATGTTGATTTCTATTGCAATTAAAGATTACTTTTGTATTCGCAACTCATAAAAACATATCCCCATTATACGAATAACTTTTGCATCGTTCAATTCTCAAGTCATATATGGTTAATTTTCCGACAAGGATGCTCTAGTATCAACTCATCATCAAATTCCAGATCGGAAATCTCTTCAACCTGGAACTCTATGCGCGGGTATGGTCGCATGTGTAGAAATCCACATCTGTCGTGCGCCGGTGCATCACAGCATCACCGTTTTCTATGTGACAAAAAATAACACCAAACGTGAAGGGATCACCACTTCTCGAGTCCTTTAAATAGAGTCATCGTACTCAGTCTACGTCTAGGACATCCCAGTCGTTTTTGCTGACTTAACTTCTTCCTGTAGCATGCCCGTGTACACTTCTCTGACCATTTGAAATGATTTCAAGATTGCATTTGTTTCACATGTAACATACGTTACGCAACTCTAGTACGTGCCATCGAAGTATTTATTTTACTGTGGCGCGACAATTTGAACTAATTTTTCCCTTGGGATCGTCTATTCAAATTTTATGGACTTAGAAATTGTAAACTTGTCTCAGATGGGACGAAGATTTCTTCCCTCTTCCGCGATGAAATACGGAAGGGAGTTTATGAGATTTTAAAGTGGATTTGGCGCATGCGTATGAAGTCTGAATTGTGCTGGATTAAATTTTGAAAAAGAGAAGATTTCTTTGCATTTAGATTCAATGAAGGCTTTCTGAATAGCATGTGCCGCTGCCGAGGACGTTAGTTTCCTAAATTATCAAAATTTGAAAGAACAAATAAAAGTAGCAGGAGAGTGCTCCTGCCAGACAGGTATTGTATGACTTATTCGAAATTCAAATAGCGTCTTTCGAATATCAAAACTTGGCTCATACATATATTCCATGAATTGAAAGCTAACATATAGATACTATATTTTGTTTTCCCGCCATTTTAATTGCAGTGTGGCTGCTCTCAATGTTTGAATTGTCATGATAACTGCAGTGATTATGGATTTTAAGAGATCCTTTAAGGACAGCAGTGGTGTTTTGCTGCCTCAGGGAGCGGAATCAGTGCTACACTGGAAATGGCCTTGTCTGAGGACGCGTAAGTGTGCTGGCAAGTTAACTTTGCAGTGTCGTGGGGCGGGTTCTTTTTTTCACAGCACGAGGACCCACTACAAAATATTTTCGCACTTACGATTTATGCGGTGACTGGAGTCAAAAAGGCAAAACCGATTGGCTGGTGTAAAAAAAGCGCCAATGGTCAAAGTAACCTGCCGAAAGAGATTACAAAGAAAAAACGCGATGACAAATAACTGGTAAGCCACGCGTGATACGTAAGATGATATCGTCCTTGCTGAGGACAGTCGCGGTCCACAAATAAGAGTGCGGCATCCAGGTGGTGACGATACCTCCACGTACCCTCCCAACGAGATCGAAATCAAAAAATGTTGCCTTGGTCCATATCGGTTATAGAAGGCCAAGCAGCCCTGCGAGTGCACCTATAACAACGAAAAAAGGGGTGAGTTCACCCGATGGGTAGCTCATGAGCAGAGGGGCCAGCCAACGTGGCGGGTCCCATACCTGGTTGGGGTTCATAATAAAAAGACCGAATTTCAAATTTACAATTCACACATTATTATTTTCAATGACGTCAATAAAAAAAATTATTACAAATTTCTGACTTAGAATGCCTTTGTCCAATGTAAGAAATAGATTTTTCCTAAATTTTTCTTTGGGCTTACCCTCTTTCCTATTTTTTCAATAAAGTAACAGTTTTAATTTTTAAATACATTTTTGATTCAACTGCTCATTGTCACCAAGCGCAAAGCTACTTGTTGTCGATGAGATCAATTTTTCTTTTATTTTCATTCTCGCACCGGAACGGGATCATGCCCAGGTGCAATTCCAAGTCTGCACAAGACGAGTTTTCTCTGTATGATATTTATTTATTTCAAAAAAATCAAATTACAGACTAGTAGTCCAATAATAAGTCAATTAATAGATAAATACAAATATACGAATCAAAATATATAAGAAATTAAAGAAAAATATGATATCAAAAATTAAGATTTAAAGGAAGATTTAAAAATTTGATTTTTTAAAGAAGTTTTGAATGCGCCAAGAGACTGTGGTAGAGGACCAATACTTCGCTGGTTGTGCATATGAGGTATGCGTAGTAAAGGAGAGGGAAAGGAGGTGTTAGTACAATACGTGCATATGCAGCCTGAAATTGAAGCGAGGGTCTATTAGGGCGAGCAGCGTCGAATGTATTAATTTGCCTGCATACATTTTGAGGTAAAAGACTATGAAGAAGCTTAAACAAAAGACATTCATCAAGGAAAGCTTGTCTGGACTCGAGGGTAGGAAGGTTCAAAATATGTAGTCGTTCATCATAAGGGGAGTAAGGAAGGTTGAATTTGAAGAATAAAGACTTTGTGAATCTACATTGAACTCACTTAAGAGCATCGATGTGCTTCTTGTGGTACGGACTTTAAATTTGGGAGCAGTATTCCAAACTACTGCGTACTAGTGAGAATTAAGGACACATACAGGATGTGATATGTTGAAATGACGAAGCGGATCGTAAAATAAATCCAGTTAAGCGGGAGGCTTTCTTAATAATTAGAGCAATGTCGAGATCAAACTTCAATTTCCAATCGAAAAGCACGCCAAGATCCTTGAAGGAGGTTACATTGCTCAAAAGGATACTAACAAGCCTATACGTTGAGAGAAGAGGAAATTTTTTATAGGAAAATGTTATCTCATGACATTTGGAAACATTTGAGGAGAGATGGTTTGATTCACATCAGTCTCTAAGACGCTGAAGATCGGTTTGAAGGGCATCCACGTCTAAAAGGTAATCAATAACTAGAAAAATCTTAAAATCATCAGCACAAAGGAGACAGGGAGAGTGATAACAGAAGGTAGATCATTGAAAAAAAGCAAAGATAGTATGGGCCAAGTACTGAACCTTGCGGAGCTCCCGAGTTCGGGTGAAAAGAAGATGAGAAGCAAGAGTTAAAAGTGACTACACATTAAAAATTCTGGACAGAGGCCAAGAAGCCAAGAATAGAGGCAAATGGGGACATTGAGCGCTAAAAATTTCTCAAACAAGAGAGGGTGATCTATTGAATGAAGAGCTTAAGAAAAATAACGTATACTTGTTGTTGCTGATCGAGTGCAGCTGCAATTGATGGGTAAAAGAAAGTAAATTTGTAAGGGCAGATCTACCTCTAACAAAGCCATGTTGTTGACCTGCTAAAGATGAGAGGACAAGTGGATACTGCACATCAGAAACTATCTTTTCAAGAATTTTACCATGACAAGGAAGAAGGGTAATAGGACAGAAGTTTGAGACGATATTACGATCACCAGATTTGAAGATAGGAAAAATGTGGGCGATTTCCCATTGAGAGGGGAAAACCACACAGGATAAACTCAAATTAAAAATAATTGAATGGGGAACAGAAAGTGAAGAAGATAAAGATTTTGCTAGAAAATTTGGAATACCATCGGGGCCCACACTGGTACTATTGTGATGATTATTTAAGAGTAGTTCAACCTGCAAGGACTTTGTTCGAGGAGTAGTAGAGAAACAGAGCGAGAAGATGGCTTAAAGGAAGGGGAATGCCTAACCCTGCCAAAAAAGGAAGAAAAATAAGAAGCGAAGAGTTCACAAGAATCTTGAGGAGTAGACGATGTCACGCCGTCTAGACTAAAATTATCAGATGCGTGATGAGAGGTCCTTAAAGATTTTACGTACGACCAGAACGCACGAGTTTGCTTCGAAATTAACGTAGTTTCAATGTGGTTAGCATATGCATGAAGTGCGGAGGCTTCATTTTTCTTGGCCGCGGCACGACGCTCTTTGAATTTAGTGAGGTCAATTGGAAGACCACTGCATAAGAATTTTCTGCGGGCAGCACTTTAGCTTTGATTGCGATGGCAACATCTGAATTAAATCAAGGAGAATCTTTAGGCCTTCTTGCTGGAAACACAGGAGTAAATTGCAAGATTAAGGACAAAAGAAACATATAGAGCTTATCAAAACAATCTTCAGTGTAGAGATTGCTGAAGAAGGAATACCAATTCACGGCATTAAGGCTAGCTTTCATCCTCGATAAGTCATCTTTTAAAAAATTAAAGCGGGAAGGTGAAGGATTCTTCAAAGAACGACAAGATGCGACAGCAACCTCAATAGAGAGTGGTAGATGGTAGGGATCAGGTTTGAAAAAGGATGAAATGCTACCAATGTGGACGAGAAGAAGGTGATAAGTTGGAAAGAACAAAATCAAGCACTTTGCTATTCGCATTAGGAAAAGTGTTGTATTGGGTGAAAGAACAAAGGGAAATAAAAGAAGAAAGAGGCAAAGATACGCTACCGGCAGAAAGTATGGAGACATACATATCAATTCAAACAAGAGAGGGCAAATTGAAGTCACCACAGACCCATATAGGGGTAAGAGAGAAACGAGCACTAATGCAGCTTGAGAATTTTGCAAAACATGTTCGCAAATAATAGCAAGATTGTTACAGGGGATGTACACAGATGATACGAGGAAGGAAAGGGAGTCAGATAGAGAGACTAGCTCAATTATACACTCAACAGGTGAAGATTAAGCGAAATCATCACAGGGATTGCTAGAAAAGGAATATGTATACCCACTAGAACGCCTCCACTGCCAGACTTACCAGTAGTATCACGGTCTCTATCTCTGCGGAAGATTAAATGTTTTGGGAGTTGCTCACTATTACTAATGCCATCTGTCAGCCATATTTCCGTTAGACAGATGATATTATACGAAAAAAGGATGGAAGAAATGCGAAGTTCAATAGTCTTAGTCCTCATCATGCTTGCTGGATATGTCGCCGTTGCGGTAACGGTTGATTGGGTTGCAACCGGGAAATTGGGATTTAATTCATTTATTAATAGAATGAAAATGGTAAGTTTTTTCTGTTTAATTTGTGTCCATTCCAATTGCTTGAACATTTCGTTATTAGCTATTTTTTAAGTCGTATTTTTTGAGAATTTTGATTCACATTGTACCGAATAAAAATTGTAGTATTTGTTGATATAATTGATTCGTTGTTATCCATTCTCCTGGCGTAAAAGTAAGTAGCCCATCATATTTTCTTTATTTATTGGCTGCAAATTGCTGACTTCATTTACTTTGTAGCTAGATTCTTCAATATACCCATTAATATTATCATCGTAGCTTTGTAGGTATGTTTGTAATTTACATAATAAATGCCAATTTTTATTTTTGTCCGTTTCCATTTTGGATGAGCGTTTGTCTACCTTGTCGATATCTACTTCTTCACTTTTTCAACTTCAGTCAAAAGTCGCAAATATGCGCGTGGCTTCGATTTTGCATTAATCTTATGGTGGCTGTACACTCTCGCGCAAGTGCTCTCGCCATCTCTCGCCGAGGCCTCTCGCGCGAGAGATCGAGTGACAAGAGCAACTCTGTACATTCTCTTTTATTCATTACGTTAGCAATCGTCGAGAAGAATCGATGCGTTAAAAGTCACGGCAGCAGTAAGTTTATGTGTTATTAGCTGTTTTAACTATGTGCAAATCTATCATTCAAGAACAGTTAAAAAAAAATGTCGTAAACGGAGATGATGGATGCTCACTATGCATCAAAATAGAACACGGTAAGCAAAGATTTTAATTGATTTACTCTTTTATAACTTCTTTCATTCTGTTTTATTTTCACAGACTTACGATGCAAAGCCAACTGGCAGAATCAGAAGTGGAGCCTTCGAATGAATTTAGAAAATTTACAAGGATGTCCTCAACGGATTTTGATAACATAATGGAAAAAATGCAGCCTATCATATCAAAAAAAGATACTCAGCTAAGAGAGGCAATCCCAGCAAAAATTCGACTGGCAATAATATAGAGGTTCTTCGCTTCGGGAGACAGCTTCGGAAGCCTTCATTACCTTTTCAAGATATCTAGTTCATTGATATCAGTAACCGAAGTCTGTACAGCATTGGACGAGGTGTTAAAAAAATAAATTGAGGTTAGTAAATAAAACTTTCGTTAATATATTCTGTTTATTAAATCGTTGATTGATAAACTGAAACTTTTTTCATATAAAATTAAAGTGCAAAGTTGTAATAAAAATCATACAAAGTTATATAGACACAATATCAAAAACATGGAAAAATGAGTAAAGTTAATGCATAGCATCATAAAAAACTTTGTTGACAATATTAGAATTTTCAGAGTATGTAACAGGTTGAACAGGTGCAATTACTTCATTAGATAAGATAGTTATTACTTTTGAGGGCATTTGTTGAGACGATTCCGGTATTTGAATGCCCGGAATGTCGTCTATATTATTGTAAATAGGCGAAGATGTTGAACAAGCTGAAAAATCATGGGATGAAATGAGTTGTTGGGATATACCGAATACGATCAATGTGATGTAGGCGAAGGGCTTGGAGATGGAACGAATAGTCGACTTAGTGATTGAAGTGGTTTTTTTTGAATGGTTTTGATGTATAAGCCATCAATGTCCCACATTAATTGCATTCTTTCCAACACAGGTAGTTTTTTTAACTTAGTGGCTAAGATTTTTCTATATCGCTCACAGTCATCTTCTGGTACTTCTTGTTTTTTTAAAACTTTATTAAAAGTGCTCATCGCATTTTTCATTCGTTGTCCGGCTTCTTGTAACTCGAAGGGGGGTTTTTCAATGCCTTTGTACCTGCTACAAATGATGGTGATACGTCTCCCCTTGAAGAATCTTGTGAAACAATGGCTGCAGCTGAGATCTGTACATTTTCAGCTGTAGCCAAGAGCGGTTCATTTTTTCTACGTTTGCATATGCATTTACTTCACTGTCACCTTCGTCTTGACTTGTAGAAGGCTGATTATTCTGTAAAACGAAAACGAAGTTATTAATTTATATTTTTATCTTTTCAGATTCCAGATAATGTAGAATGATGGTTGCAAATAGAAGCGGCTTTTAGAAAAAAAACTTCCCCCTTTGCGTCGGTGCTATCGATGTAAAGCACATCGTTATACAAAGTCCAGCGTACACTGGCTCAGAATACTACATCTGCAAGAAGATTTCAGCATCGTGCTGTTGGCTTTAGTAGGTAAAAATTACAAGTTCATATTCACTGATATCGGATGTCAAGGACGAATAAGTGATGGTAGCATATTTTGAAATAGCGTTCTGTGGCACAAAATTTGTTCTGATGATCTTAAGCTACCATCACTGACTCCACTACCGGGCTCAACGAATGCCGTTCTCTAAATTTTCTTAGGAGATGGGGCTTTTGCTCTTAGTACGCACGTTATGAAACCATATCCTGGTGTCCACAATACAAACACACCAAAACGCATTTTTAATAACAGGTTTGCTTCTTCTCGTGAAGTTGTGGAGAACACTTATGGTGTATTTTGGCTTCAACATTTAGAATTTTTCGGGGGCCAATATTGCTGAATCCAGATAAGATAGCAGTCTTAACAATGACTTGTATTTTAAAGCATAATTTTCTCCGCAAAAGTGCTACATCAAAAATAATTTATACGCCATCGGGAACTGTGGATATTTGTGACAAAAATGGTGTATTGCTTCAGCTAGGCTCCTGGAGGAATGAAGTTAAAGAGTTTGGCGGAAGCTATTCCATAAGATCTATGCCAAATATTCCCAAAAGATCTACTCTTAATGCAAAAGAAATACGAGAAGAATTCACAACATATTTCTGTACACATTGATCCATAAAACTTTACGCAATTCTAAATAAAAGCAAACAAATAATACTTACCTCGTTTGCCGGGTTTGGTGTTTGTTTGCATTTGTACATACAAATGCCTCAAAAACGAGTGCATAAACTCAAAGGTAAACCAAATCGTTTTATTACACTTCTTCACTTCCAGCTCCAGATTTTGATGCACAATTTAGGCCTCTTACGTGTCCTCAACACGTCGCCGGCAGTGTTGTCTTCTTTTTTTTAACTCTTCAACTGGAAAATCTATTTGCTCCGAAATTCGAATCCACGCATCGTGCAGTTTTTTTTTGTCCATGTAAATTGGATGCATTGGATCCCATAATACAGGCTCAGTTTGGTAGACTTCTAAAAAGTTAAGTTCTATGTCGTTACTCCACATTTTCAAAATACGTTTTAACGATTCGATAGCTTAAACAAAATCGAACCACACGAGAATGTAAAGGATGCCCTACTGACACGGAATGGAGAGCTGTCGAGACGAGGTGAGACAAAGTAAGATAACATGAGAGTAGCATGTTCCTTCTTGCACTCGGTGTGCTTCGAAGGGTTTCGGCGAGAGTCTACAGGCGCCTTTTAAGTATATTGGAACGGCAATAGTGCAATCTTTAATCTGCGCTTATAATACAATTGTTGGAGTTTCTGAAAGTTTCGTGAACAATGTTGCAGTTATTTGTGCTAATGAATTGGTTTCTATAAGTATGTTGTAATTAGATGCTGATAAGGTGGCTCCACTTGGCATATTTGAATATGGAATGTGGGGTTGATATTGAGGAGGTTGTTCAACTGGATGTAGGTGGTTGTATTTGATAGTTAACGGGGCAGGGTTCTAGTTGCTTTGACAAATCGGACTTGTATAACCAGACGACTCATAGTATTCCTGTGTTGGACGTGTGTATGGAGGTGGGGGATAGCCAGTAGGCATTTGAAGCATCTGCAATTGAGCAGTATAATAGGCGGCATTAGGAGCAATACAAGCTGCTGGAAGTAGAGACTCTGTGCCTAACGAACTTGGCCTTACTGATAGTAGGAATGTGCCGGCGCTTGAAATTTTATTATTTTTCAGAAAATCTTTCAGTTTTGGTACGTAGTTGGATATGACTAACGTACCTGCATTTTAAGGCCTAACCACACGGTCACCATTAGATTGCGATTAGTTTAAGCGCCAATCATTGCCCCCAAGATCGATTACAGTTTACATTGAGGGAACTCTCAACTTTCATACTAGTAGATACGAGACCCAGCTGTATCTGATATTATAAGGTCAACGCCAACCATTGTTTTCAAACAACAGCCACTACGATACTCCCTGAAAGGTCGCAACCAATCAGTTGACCATCCGAAGATGAGGGATCATTAGCTGCCCGCAGTACCTGAGTATACCTCCAGGTTTGAGGCTCGCAGCAATGAGTTCATCTTGTTATCGAACAATCACAAAGCCACTATGTTTCGAATCAAGTTCCTGTCCTGGTATTTTTACTAAGTGATTCAGGTACCCCGGGGAACGCCAGCCCCCATCGGCTTTACTGGAGTCGGAGACGACTACTCAACAATGGCAGTTGCACCCTATTGAATTACTAGATGAGTTCCGCTATGGGGGGTAAGTTTTGTTACATGAGTCACGTGATTACCGTGAGTACCTGCCTTTGTTAGGCCTAATCTCACGGCCACCATTAGACTGCAATCGGTTTAAGTGCCAATCATTTCAATCGTCTTCGATTTTTACTTATTCAAAAAGATGGATCAAAGAACGTGTATCAAATTTTGTGTGAAAAACGAAATTAAGTGCACGGATGCATTCCGAATGTTGACTGTGGCATACAGAGGAGCTACCTTGGACCGAAGCAACGTTTATCGGTGGTACAAAATGTTTTTAGAAGGCCGAGAAGATGTGAACGACGAAGAGCGTGCCGGACGCCCGAGCACTTCAACAACAGACGAAAAAATTAATGAAGTGGAGAAAATGGTATTGGCCAATCGTCGAATCACCGTTAGAGAAGTTGCTGAGGACCTAAGCATATCAATTGGCTCGTGCCATTCGATTTTTATCAACGATTTGGGCATGAGACGGGTCGCCGCGAAATTCGTACCAAAATTGCTCAATTGCGACCAAAAACAGCAACGCATGAACATTGCTAATGAGATGTTAAGCTCTGTCCGCGACGAACCAAATTTGCTCCAGAGGGTCATAACTGGTGACGAATCGTGGGTTTATGGTTATGACGTGGAAACTAAAGCTCAATCATCTCAATGGAAGCTGCCGCATGAACCAAGACCGAAAAAAGCGCGCCAAGTTCGGTCAAATGTGAAAGTTTTGCTGACAGTTTTCTTCGATTGCAGGGGCGTGGTGCATCATGAGTTCTTGCCACAGGGAAGAACGGTCAATAAGGAATATTACCTGCAAGTTATGCGCAATTTGCGCGAAGCAATCCGCCAGAAACGCCCGGATTTGCGGGAGAACAAAAATTGGCTTTTGCACCACGATAACGCCCCTGCTCACACATCGTTGCTTGTGCGCGACTTTTTGGCCAAAAACAACAACTAATGATGCCGCAGCCACCGTATTCCCCAGATCTGGCCCCCTGTGACTTTTTCTTGTTTCCTAAACTGAAGAGGCCCGTGAAAGGACGACGTTACGCTACGCTTGACGAGATAAAGACGGCATCGAAGGAGGAGCTGAACAAGATTAAAAAAAATGATTTTTTGAAGTGCTTCGAAGATTGAGAAAACCGTTGGCACAAGTGTATAATATCTCATGGGGATTACTTTGAAGGGGACAAAATAGATATTCATGAATAAATAAATAATTTTTGAAATAAAACAAAATTCGCGATATTTTTTGAACACACCTCGTATACCTCCCGTCGTTGAGGTTCGCAGCAATAAGATGATCTTGTTATTGAACAATCACAAAGCCACTATGTTTTGGGTCAAGTTCCTACCCTAGTATTTTTACCAAGCAATTCAGGTATCCTGGAATCGGAAACGACAACCCAACAATAGCAGTTGCACCCATTTGAATTACCAGATCAGTTCCACCCTGGGGGCTCAGTTTTGGTACAGTTGATTTGGACAATGATGCACTATTTGTAGTAATTACGCTGCTTCCTGTTTTAAACCCTGACGTCGAGGTAATATTCTGCTGGCTTTCTTTGTTTTGCACATCACATGCAGCTTTAACTATTTTTGTGAAGATTCCTCGAGTAGTTTACCTAGGTGGACTGCTTGATTACTACAAAACATATCAATGTTACAAAATATTTCTAAAATTTTCATCAAAGTCCTTACACATTCGTAGTGTTTCTGTCCTTTATCAACGTGTATTTAAACAGTATCACGTGTAATCGTTGTTTTAATTGACCAATTTTCAATTGCCTATAACTTAGCTGTTTATGGCACGATTTTCATGAAACTTTCAAAAAATACGCGTTTTTTATTAAAAAATTAAAGTTAAAGTTTTGGCGAATTTAAGAGTTACCTTTCGATTTTATCGATGAACAGTAAAATGTACTATTATTAACAAATTTTATGGAGTTTTGCCTTTTGAGGTATTTATTGCCCTTGTACTTACAAAAGCCCGACTTTCCTGATTTTGCTGTCGAAAGGTGTCTAATCGCGAGGAAAGTGGATACCACTTTTTCGTACGTTTCCCCTCACCCTGCAGCCTTCAATGCAAACACATCTAGCTTAAAACCTTTTTTGAAGAAATCGTATCACCCATATACCCATATTTCAATGGTCACCCCCTACATGAGGAGACCCCCCCTTAAACGCCTTATAATATTTTTTGTACTGCAACTTTTAAAAAAGCACCAGTTTCGAAATACATGCAAAATTTCATCACTCTGGCTTATGTGGTTTGCGAGAAAGCTTGCTGTGACGCACGGATGGACAGACAGGTCGTGATTTTAGTAGGTTATTATCAAATTTTTTTACAATACCCTGAAAATGCTTTGAGCTTGGGCACTTAATGATGGTACCAAATTTAACGTTCATAAGTACCGAACCTATATTCTGATGAAGGTTGGGTGTTACGTGGTTGTTGCAATATATTTTTCATCAAAATTTCGATCATTTTTTCAGAGAAATTTTAAAAGTAGTCAGCTCAGCAATTTGTATTGTGTATTAAAGTCCTTCAGAAATTTCAACCCACAGTTCAAAGCATAAGCATTGTAGTGCCGAAATTAAAGCACTCAAAGAACAGCTCCCTTCATTTGTTCCCCCGTTCAAGATTTCAACATCCGCACTTGAACTTCAGGTGTTCAACAATATTTTCGGTCAAGTTAATTCTATAACCATTATCACGACCAACAACCACCGCTCTTGGAACTAGAGGAAATTGCTGCACCACTCACCGAGCGAACCTTTAAACTTGCATCGTCTTATTACCTCGTTTCCTTGACACTATTTATTGAGTGCTTTAAATGCAAATTCCATGTCCGCTCATTGCGATAATCGTTTCGGGGCGCGAAACATTGTATTGACGATATTTCACTTCACTTCACTTAGCGTAGTAATCCCTTGGTATCGCTCCGTTGCCTACTATACTCGTAGATTTCTTTCTTATTTTTTCCTTGCGCTTCATTAACGATAAGTATTATATAACTAAAGTTGATCGCTTCGAAGAATTGTTCTCACAATCATTAACATGCGTGCATGTGTGCTATTAAAAAATTCTTTAAAATTGATTTCCTGTTCTCCTCCTGTTGCTGTTGCGACCTTTCACGTGATCCCTTTCTTGCCAGGGAATGGGGTCACGCAGTGCATTGAATTTTGTGCATAAATTTCAACTAGTGCAATTGTGGTCGGAAGGAGTGAATCGATTATAGTTGTTTGGATTTAAGTGCTGAATAGATTTTCTGTTTGCTGGTTCATTAAGTATGTATGGATTGGAGTATGGAGCGGAAGATGCACTCATTTCTTTAAAGAAATCGATTTTAATAAATTTTCATAAAAACTCCCTTTTGAATATTTTTTATGACAATAAACTTGACTGGTTTTGTAAATTAAATAACATATCCAGGATTTTACTGGAACTTAAATTTTAGAGAAAATAAAAAACAACTGAATTTCTCCCAATAAGGCATAATTTATACATTGCTAGTGTAAATGTCTTTCAAATTAAATTAATCAGCATTTACAATACCGTCACTCAATCCAATTCAATTCATCTTTTCTATGTATCTCGCACTTTTTTGCTTTCATAATTCATACTTCAACCCTTTAGTTAGCTAGAAGATCTGGTAGTAAATTAGGGGAAAAATCTCGAGACTTAGGTAGTTACTTGTATCCCCTTAATTGTCATTCAAATGTCTTCTCTCTTCAATATTAATTGGTTTCATGATGAAGTACTTCCTCTATAAATGATTATGGTAACAATATTTAGGGAATAATCTTAGGGGACTGATATAATCTGTTCTATTAATTTATGACATTGACAATATGTCTCTTTAAAGAAGATTGAATATGAAGGAATGTAAAGAGCTCCTTCCACCAACAGACAACTGCGCAAGAAATAGTTATATCTTCGGCCAGTGATGGAGAGCTGCAGTCATGTACTTGATTTCAATATCACAGGCTTCTATAAAATGGAAAGTTATAATTTTTTGGCTTTTTTAAGGGGTTTTGTATTAATTTACAAAACATTTGATGCTTTATTGTAGAAAAATCTTACAATATATTTTATTCCAAGTATTGTCCATCGGAAGCTACAACATTTCCCCATCTTTCAGGCAATTTATGAATTCCACACCAAAAAATTGCGTCGGCTTGGCTGCCAAAAACGAATCTATCCAATTTCGGATGCCTTGCTCTGAAGTGAAGCGTATTCCAGTGAGGGCGTTTTGCATCGAGCGAAATAAATAAAAGTCAGACGGAGCAAGGTACAGACTATAAGGCGGGTGGGCCAAAACTTCCCATCGACTATTTTCCAAATAGTTTTTCACGGGCCTTGCAACATGCGGCCGAGCGTTGTCATGATGAAAAATGATAGCCATATTCCGGGCGTTTTTTGATGATGGCACACTTCAAACGTATTAACTGTATTCAGTAAAGGTCACCTGTGATTGTTTGGCCCAATTCCAACAACTCATAATAAAATGGCCCCTTCTGATCCCACCAAATACACAGCATCACCTTGGTGCAACGGATATTTGGCTTCGCCGTTGATTTGGCTGGTTGGCCGGGCTTCACTAATGACTTTTTGCACTTGGGATTGTCATAATGGATCCATTTTTTATCCCCAGTCACTATCCAATGCAAAAATGATTTACTTTTATGGCACTCAAGCAGCATTTCAGACATACAGAAGCGCCGTTCAACGTCTCTCGTCTTCAACTCATAGGGGACCTAATTACTTTGCTTCTGAATGTATCCGGCGGCTTTCAAACGTTTTGAAATGGTTTGCTGAGTCACTTCCAACGATTTGGCAAGTTCGTCTTGCGTTTGACACGAATCTTCATTGAGTAGTAACTCCAATTCTTCATCTTCAAACTTTTTTGGCTGTGTTGGACGTTCTTTGTCTTTGATGTCAAAGTCGGCACTTTTGAAGCGTTGGCACTATTCAAAACACTGTGTTTTTGCTAAAACATCGTTGCCATAAACTTTTGAAAGCAAACGATGACTTTCCGCAGCAGTTTTCTTTGCAAAAAATTGACCCAACAGAACCTCCCGCAAACGCTGTCTTTTTCTTCAATTTTCGAAGTTATTCGTAGTGAAAAATAATAATGATGTACACAAGATAAAATTGCTTTGTTGGCTGATTTTGATAGCTGCCAAATGTACCTTCAAAATTACATATATATAAAGTTCGAGCTTTCACGATATTTGTTAGTACGGACATCTAGCATTCAAATTTCCATTAATTATTTATTTGTACCTGGCCATTTTGATAAATCACGTCTTTATCGGATGTATTAATGATATGACTAAGCACAGATGATATTACGAGATTAAATAAACTAATGTTAACTTTTCAACAAAATCAATCATAAAATAAAATTACAATAAATTAAAGCTATACTGTTACATGGACTTTGGATGTCGAATCACACTAAATAAATTATTTAACATTAAAAAGAAATAAATATATGGGTAACTACAAATACAATACAAACTAAGCATTGCAATAAATGAATTCTTCTTCTTCTTCTTTGTAGTCCCACAGCCCCTTTCGGGCCATTGCTTAGAGATAGTTAGAGTATCTCATTGTCATGATCGAATGTATCGACACTCCACAAGGTGATATGATCATTAACATGCTTTGGCCGTGTGTTTGTCCACCCAGCTGTGATACGTTCTGATTTGAAACCAGCACGTATCATAACTGAATGGGCTTATAGTCCATCCGACAAATCACTCGAACTAAATCTCGTTGACGTCAAAGAGACTTGAACCAGAGACCTTTGGCTTACGGGCTTAGTGCTCTAACCACTAAGCCACGCGGACTACAATAAATAAATGAATTAGTTAAATAAATTTTTAATCACTTTGGTCATTCAAAACTCTATCCAAATTTATAAATTTGTTAATTTCCAAAGCTTCTAATCAATTTTATTTCAGACCTTTATTTGCGCTATGCAATACTTTAATTTCATCATTACATTCATATTTGGCGTGGATGAGGTGGAGTGAGTTAGCCACGAAATGCTAACCGTGGAATGGTTCTGGGGGAGGGATCTGGTGGGGCTGCGCGGTGCTGGGTTGCTTGTCGGAAATGGGTGTGTGGTACTACTCACTCCGTATGAAGCCACTCGAGTCGTTGAGCGAGGATACGGCTCGCCAAAGCCAAAAAAAAATCTTAACCACCCAAACACTTGGAAAATGCCCTTTCCTCTATTTCACTTGCTTGTTTCCAAAACTCTCAAAATTTTCAACCACTTAAACACTTGCAAAATTCCCTATTCTACCATCACACTAATTTCTTATCTACACTCCAAACACTCCCTCAGCAAGAGCTTTCGCACTACTGGACACTGAAACAATTATTAATTAAAAGGAGCGCTGACTTACCACATCACTTCCTTGTAGAAGCCGTACATCGTTGCGGACATTCAAAGTCGAAGTCGTCAATTAGTGAGTGAACATAGTGAGTGATTGAAGTCAGAAGTTATAGCGGCAGTGATAATAATAAAAACAAAGTGAAAAGTGCGAGCAGGAGGGAAGAACCTAATGAGAAGAAGAAAGAACAAGCTGGCAAAAAAAGTAAGGAGTCTTTTAGGTGAGTGATTTTTTGCTTTCCTTGGTTGTGAGAGCATATTCTTCGATTATTTTTGATTCGTATAACAATTATTTAAATAGTTGGATAGATTTCATAGTGCTTGAGTTTGGTTTGGGTAGGTTGTGGATATGACGGATGTATCTACAATGGACAAAGATCAACAAATCGCTCTGCTGATTGCCCAATTGAAAACTTCGCAAACTGTGCAGGCACAACTTAGCGAAGTAATACAGCAATTTGAGGCAGGCTCAACGGCAACTTATTAACGTAATATAAACTTGGAGTTGGCAGAACAACGCCAAGTCGATAAAAGAGCTCATCCAGCAATCGAGGGATTTGGTGCTGGCCAAATCAAAAAAGAAGAATAAAAACAAAAAGAGGAAAGTAGAGTCTTCATCTTCCTCATCAAATAGCTGTCCGCCCTCTCCTCCTTCTTCAGAAGAAGGAGCTATGGAAGAGGAAGCCATACAAAAAGAAGATGAAGAAAATGAGTCCATGCAGGAAGACTCTACTGAGGAGGATGCTCTACCACCACCGAGTCCCTCAACGGCTCTACCAGAACTGGCCATCCCACTGAAAAAGAAAACCACTCCCAAAGCACCCACCCCATAAAATCCCCAGACGACGACAAGAAACGGACAACGTAACCGTCATCCTTCGAGAGCCTGAAAAGTGGACCCAAGTCCTAAAGGACATAAAAGACCTTGGAATTAAACATAAATCCACCAAAAAGAGTCTACTTCGGGAGCCAGATAATTCCACAGACACCACAATACCACAGAAAACTGATAAAATACATGACAGAAATGACAATACAATACCACAAGTATATCCTTCCTGAAGAAAGGAATCTGAATGTGGTCATCAGGGGTCTGCACGAACTATCAATTGACGCCATCAAGGAAAATCTGGAGAGCCAAGGATTTCGCCCCATCCAAATCCACTACATAAAGTTAAGAGATGGGCCATCCAGGTTGGTGAAGGTCCCCCTTCCCAAATCTGAGACTGACATATACAACAATATAAGGGCAACATTTCACGTCATATGCACTGTTGAAGCGAAACGCCCCCCGTACAGGACAAGTTATGTAACACAACTGTCAGCAGTTTGGAGACTCCTCCAAAAACTGTCACGGATTGGCCCGTTGTATTAAATGCGATGGGCTCCACTGTTTTTCCAAATGCGTTAAAAAAGCAGAGAAGAAGCTAAAATGTGTGAACTGTAGTGGAGAACATCCAGCCAACTATGATGGATGTCCTCGAGACCCAGTGAATGTCAGGAAATTGTTCACACAAGTTGCAGCTGCAAATAGCAATAAAACTACCACAACATCTACACAACAACAAAATAAAAACACAAAAAACAAGCAAACGCTCCACAAAATACAAATCACAATATGGACAGACTCTTTGCCACCATGCGAATACAGTGCCAAACCATGATGCAAGACATGATGGCGAAAACGATTCAGGGAATGTTTGCATCACAAAACAGTTTTAATAGCACACTGACAAAGAAACAATAATGACCTGTATGGATCATTTAATCATTCTTACATGGAAAGCAAATTCTTTGCTTCATAAGACTGGTGAGTTGACTCAACTTATATTTGATTATAAGTTTGACATCACTCTCACCCAGGAAACCTTTCTGAAGCCCGGAAATTGCCTACGCTTCCCTTACTATTCTTTGTGCAGAAATGACAGAACAACAGGTAGAGGAGGCGGAACGGCCATTCTTTTGAGAAGGAATGTGAACCATATTCTCGTATTGCAGTAGCTTCTAGCGTTTGTAAGGTAGGTACCTTACAAACGCTAGAAGCTACTGCAATTCAAGTGTGGACGGATTCTTTTGAATTCATGGTAACCTCGGTATACAGCCGTCCTCAGGCAGCTACGCTCATCGAAGATATTAAAAAACTTCTGGACTTTCAGGGTCCCATACTTCTTGCCGGAGACTTCAATGCCTATCACCGAAGTTGGGGAGCTGTGAGAAGCTACCGTGCTGGGACTGAGTTAAATCGATTCATCACAGATAATCCATTAAGTCTGCATACCCCCAACGAACCAACACATTACGGCTACCGAAAAAGTTATCCTCTCGATATTGATATATCACGTACCTTTGAACCTGATGTACTTATTGAAGTCCTTGACGAACTTTCATCTGATCACAAACCGGTGCTCTTATTAATAGGAGGAATATGCGTAGATGAACCCCTACTAGTGAGGAATAAAACTAACTGGCAAGCTTTCCAAGTCGCACTGGCTAAAGAAACAATCATTCAAACACCTGGAATAGCCAGCGACACTTAAAAAATGATAGAAGAAATCACTGAAAAAATAATACAGGCAAAAGAGGACAACACAGTCATAACTCTGACAAGGATGACAAACTCCTATAAACTCCCTAATGACATCAAAAATTTAATAAGGAGGAGGAACCGAGCTCGGAGAAGGATTAGGAACACAGGTGATCCTAGATTACGTCAGGAAGCTAATAAAATTACGAACAAAATTTGTGATCGGATATAAAAATTCCGCAATGAATGATGGGAGAGCTTCTTGCAAAGTCTAGAGCCTGTGTGCGATGCTTTCTGGAGGGGTTTCCAAATACTTTTGCGTTAAAAACAAGCTTATAATACCACCAATTCACGGCCCTTAAGGTATCAAATTCGACAGTTATGATAATGCGGAGGCCTTCGCAGATATTCTAGAACAACAGTTCTGACGAGGAGGACCTTGACGAACATGTAGATCACGTCAATCGGTTGAACAACAGGCTCATGAGGTCAGACATTACAAACTCTGACTTAATACAAAGCACCTGTCTTCAAGAGGTTAAAGACAGCCTACAAGTACTGAACAGACGGACAGCACCGGGATTTGATTTAATATCAAACAACATGGCAAAATGGCTCTCGGATAACATTCTCGATGCAATAACAGCGATTATAAACGCAATATTCCGCTTGCAAAAATACGCCAAAATAAGGAAACCGGCAATCGTTATTGTTCTTCCAAAACCTGGTAAAAACCTCATGTTTCCACAAAACTAGCAACCCATTAGCCTATTATCCTCTCTGTCAAAAGTAGTGGAGCGGGTGCTACTAAATCGACTAACTGAGGTTGTTACCGAAAAAGAAGTAGTTCCAGAAGAACAATTTGGCTTCAAGCCAGCACAGTCTACAGAACTCCAGCTTACTAGGGTGGTCCAACACATTCGAATAGGGTTAAACCGAAGAAAATCAATGTGTTTGGTTATGTTTGACATAGCCAAAGCCTTCGACAAAGTCTGGCATGCAGGACTTATTCACAAAGTGCATGAATCCCAAATGCCACTGCAGCTCATCCAAATCATTGGCTCCTTTCTAAAAGGCAGGTCATTTCGCTGGAGTCCCACAATGAACACCCGTCTCTCCCATACTATACAACATCTTTACTGCGGACCTTCCTCGGCTGCCTTGAAATGTCCATGCATCCCTGTATGCCGACGATACCTGTGCTCTATACATCACCACCAAACTGCAACTCTCCATAGACATACTTTTGAAGTATTTTCGCAAGTGGCAGATCAAGTTAAACACAGACAAGACCCAGGCATTGTTTATAAATAGAAAAAGATAACAACAACCGAAAACTCTGACTGTTGAAAACGAAAATATTGCCTGGTCAAGAACAGTCAAATACCTAAGACTGACATTCGGCAACAAACTCTCCTGGACTGACCACATACGGAACAAACGAGGACATTACTACAATGTGCCATCCCAACTCTATCCACTTCTCAGGGCTGCCAAAATCCCAAACATATCTCTTCCGCTTTGTCTGAACACATTGATTGACGGAACTTTTTCTGCCTTATTAGAGGCTTTTTCAGAGGAACCAGCAGAACTGCGAGTTGTTTTCTCCTCCTTATTTTTATTTTTTAAATATTGAATAAAATTTACATCATTATCTTGATTAGAATTACCTTCGATGCTTCCCAGTGTTTACAAAGTAATATTTGAACTTAGCGTTCCAATTAAAATTGTTTGCATGGCCAAGACTATAATGCTAAATTTCGAGTCTCAATTCAAAGCTAACGAAAATTTGGTTGAAAGCTTCCCAACTGATTCTGGTCTAAAACAGGAAGGTAGACTTGGCCCAATTTTTGTTTGTTTTTAGGGTTTTGTACTAAAATACAAAACGCTATTGCAATCACGACCTGTGTCCGTCTGTCCGTCCGTCCGTCCGTCCGTCTGTATGTCACAGCACTTTTTCTCGGAAACTATAGGGGCTACAGCCATGAAACTTTGTGGAAAGGTCAGAAGTGGTGACCTCTTGAGAGTTCAAGGGTGGAAAATTTTTTCAAAGGCGTTTAAGGGGTCTCCCCGTATAGGGGGGTGACCCCTCAAAAAAAAATTTCACCATTGGTAGTCGAGTAGGGAGTCATTGGAAAGGTCTCAATAAGATCTTTTCAAAAAAAGTCTTAAAATTTTCTTATAAGTACCGAAGGGGGCAGGGGAAGGGGAAATGTACGAGCTTTTCGCGTACCCCCCCTCGCGATTGGACACCTTCCATCCGAAAAATCTGAAAAAAATCATGAATGTAGGCCTTAATGAGTACAACAACAACAATTACATGAGAAGTCGAAATTCACTCAACTTTGTTAGTAATAGTATGATTTATCGATTTTGTGTTTTCTTGAATTAAATCTAAACGGTACCTTTAAACTCCATAAAATTTAGCAAAGAGATGACTATTTATAAGATCGATATTTTCGTAAAGTTTCATAAAGATCTAATAGTATTCACCGAATTTATAGCGATTTGAATTTTCGTGTATTACTATGGAACAATATGCCCTGTATTACTATGGAAACATATTGCTATGGAGCCATATGCGCTTTTTACCGACTTAGACACTACAGCTCTGCTAGAATTTGCATGAAAATTTCAGGAGTGATAGGTATCATGAAGATGAGTACATACAATTGAAACAAGTCGAAGAGGCAGGAAAGAGCTCCTAGCAAAAGGGCTTTGTAACCATTCTAGGATTCGAAAAAATAGGCCATGAATCGATGATTACAGTACAGAGGAGTGGCCCCTGAAAAAAAATTTCATGAAAGGTAGCCGATATGAGTATCAACTGAAAGTTCTCTATGAGAGCTTTTCAAAACAGTTCTTAAACTGACAGTTTTTGCTTCAGTGGGAGCACAGGGGGGAAATACATGAAAAATGTGTTTCCTCCCTCGCGAATGGACACCCGTGATCTAAAAAATCTGAAAAAATATCAAAGGAGATATTTATGGGTATAACTATAACAAATATCTCAGAAGTCAAAATTCGTTCAACTTTGTTAATAATAGTATGATCCTCGAATTTCACATTTTCTCCAATTAAATCGTCTTTGACATGTTTCTTGATTTTATTCGTTGCTGGTTACTGCATTTTGTAAGTTGAGTACAAAACCCTTCTGACATGAGCATAGGTCTGTCTACCCAACTTGTTCAATATTGGCCTGGAATATGTGGCTTGGAAAATGCAAGCAAATAGCGTAGGCACGCTTTTCTACAAGTCCACGCAACTATTAACGCATGCCAACGACGTAAAAACGATATCCACATCAATGGCAGATAAGAAAAAATGTTCGTGTTGCTGAGGCTCGGCGTAAAAAAAGGCGGCTTCCTGGCCAATGAAATCGTAACTAAATTCCTGACTCCAGCAAGAAAAAATGCCTGTATGACCAACCTAACCTCTGAAGACTACAACTTGGGAGGAGTGGTAACCTTCCCACATTTAGGAGTCTATCTTGACAAAAACACAGAGAAGAATAAAACATAAAAATGAATAAACGCAGAAAATAAAGGCTTTTTCTCAGTAGTTGCTATGCAGAGATCCAGAGTTAGTCACAAGGAAAATAAACTTCGCTTATACAAGTTACTAATAAGACTTTTACTGCTGTATGGATATAAACTCTGGACTCTTACAAAAGTTTCGAGAAGGCTCTGGGCGTACTAAGACCTAACGTGCACAGGATCATTAATAGCCAAGTAAAGTATAGAGAAGAGTGGAGACTAGTATAAAGAAGAGTGGAGACTAGGTTAAAATAACGAGTTGTACAACGTTTTTAACATTCAAACTGTATCCGCATGCATTAAGGTACTCAAACTATAATGAGCAGAACATGTGGAGAGAATAGAAGAGCACAGGCTCGCCAAATAAACGTTGAAGGGCAGAGCGTAAAGGAAGTGTTCAGAAGAAACGATGACAAGGTTCAATTGATGCTGCAAGCAGATTCCTTATTGGGATCTCCAATTGGCGAACGAGGTTGCAGAATCATGGTGATTGGAGGCAAATACTGCTGGGGTGAAGGCCGGAATTGAAGCTTCTATTTTTTCGGTTGATCCGTTCTGCGCTGCAAAATAGCTTCATCCCTTTCTTGAATAAATTTTTGTGGGACTGTATCTCAGGCCCTACTTCATCATTTTCTTTTTGCAGTTTGATTACTTGATGATTGTCCGCTATTTTCTGTAACTTGCATCTGCCACCTGCAGAGTTCCTTCATTATGTTTTCTTATTTTGATTATCGCCAGTTTTGTATTCGTCATTTGACCAGGTTGCCCCAATGGTGGGAAGCCGTCGGGTTCCTCTATACCAGTGGTCCTGAAGATTTCGTGGGTTCTTCATTTTTCTTTACTAATTGAAGTAAAATAATATTGGATAGAAATTTCTTTAAAGTGGCATAAGGGAAGTTTTCCTTTCAATATATTATTTTACATATAGAGTGGTGCAACAAAAATGCACTATGTTAATTGTAAATAAAACAAAAAGTTTTCAGAGAACTATTTTAATATTTTTTATTATAATAGAAAAATCAATGACAATTATATGTAAAACTAAAAATCGCACAAATGCTCGCCACGGCTATGATGGCATACTTCTATCCGATGGTCCTTATTTTCAATTACTTTGAGACATTATTGAAGTTCAGTGTCGTTAATGTGCTGAATTATCTCATCTTTTTAGCTCTTGAATTGTTATTGGCTTATTGAAGCACACTTTCTCTTTTAAATATCCCCAGAGGAAGAAGTCCAACGATGTCGAATCACATGATTGTGGCGGCCAATTAACATCACCACAATGTGAGATAACACGGCCATTGAATTTTTCGCGCAAAAGAACCATTGTTCGTTGGCTGTGTGGTAAGTGGCACCATCCTGTTGAAACCACATACCGTCCAGGTCCATAAACTCAATTTCTGGCCACAAGAAGTTCGTTATCATGTCGCAATAGCGAACACTATGCAGGATAACAGCTTGGCCGTCCCCATTTTTGAAGGACTACAAAACAGTCACTCTTTATGGATACATCGGCTTTTCCACAATCACTCTTGGATTCTCATTTGCCCAAATGCGGCAATTCTGCTTGTTAACGAATCCACTGAGGTGAAAGTGTGACCCGTCGCTGAAGATGACTTTCTTTGTAAAGTCACCATCCCCTTCTGTCTGTTCAACCAACCATTCGGCGTATTACCGACGCTTGAAATGGTCAATACACTTTAGCTCTTGAGTCAATTGAACCTTGTAAGCGTATAAATTCAAATCTTTATTCAAAATTCGCATCAGTAATATTCGTGAAATGTTCAATTGTTGGGCACGACAACAAGTCGAGGTTGACGGCTCTTTTGCCTACTATCTCAAACAACAGCAATGTTTTCCGTAGAAAGAACTAGGCAAGCATGCACAGGTGATTTCACATTTCCTACAGACCCGGTTTGCTGATATTTGCGTACAATTCTCCCGATTGTGGACACATTTGCTCGATTATGCTGACCAAAAAAATCACGAAGTGCACGAAATGCATTTTGAACGCCCATTTTCGTAAAAGGAACGTTAAAATGTGACTCACAATTAACATCGTGATTTGGTTGGACCACCCTTTACATATCATCAAGGTGTTGGCCTGGAATTGTTCATTAGTTGCGTGACGTGTCTGAATTTCATAAGCTGAAAACACTTTTTCTGACAGGAGAATAATTCTGCCTACTAGACTTGTTTCATTACCTTTGCCACGACTCTTTTCATTATTGCTTTCGTAATTCTAGGAATTGAGATTAAAATTTTTATGAACTCTTTCGCTTGATACTCCAGTGAAATAAAAAAAAGGTGTCATACGCTTATGTTGAGGCAAATTTCCATTGACTTTTTTCAGCTACTGAACTTTAATCAGATCATCACTTTTGACTTCATAGTTCGATAGCTATAGCTTCTTTAAATTCTGAGAAAAACTACTATAACATATGCGGAGACAGTTACCAATTTTAAAAGGATATTGTAAATATATTCATGTCAACATATAAGAACAGCGTTACCTACGAGTATATAAAGGGTTTCTCAAAAAGAGGTGTTATTTTGAATAGCTGGCTATTTCGGTAGATGTCTCTTTTGAAGCTGTCATTTTTTGACATTCAACAAAGAAAATTTACGCAATTAATAAAAACATGCTTCAACCATGCATTAAAATTATTAAAATTCACTATAAAAATGGTGAACATTTGGCAGAGACGGTTCGTAAAACTTGAACATTTTTGGGTCGTCGTGAAGCACCTTGTCGGACCGCAATACAGAAATTGATGGAAAACTTTGAGCTGTTGGGACAACTTAGTGATGTGAAAAATAAAACCCGTGCACGTCACTCAAGAACAGCAGAGAATATTGCTGCAGTAGCCGAAAGTGTTGAAGAAAACCCAGGCTTGTCCATTCCTCGTCGTTCTTTGGAATTAGGCATTCCACAAACGTCATTACACCATATTTTGCATAAAGATTTGGATCTTATGGCTTATAAAGTTCTGTTTACACAAGAACTCAAGTAGAGCGATTATCAAAATCGTCGTGTATTTGCTAATTGGGTCCTTGAAATGCATGAAAATGAGCCGGAATTCCATTGAAAAATCATCTTGACTGATGTGGCCCATTTTCACCTCGGTGGCTTCGCCAACAAGCAAAATTGTCGCATCTGGGGCTCAGGAAACTTAAGAGTTATCGTTGAAAAGCCTCTCTATCCTCAACGTGTGACTGTTTTGGAGCGGTTTATGGTCCGGCGGAGTCATTGGAGCTTACTTTTTCGAAAATGAGGCTGGAGCAATGGTTACGGTGAATGGATTGCACTTTGAGAGATGATGAATGATTTTATATGGCCGGAATCCGATGGTATTGATCTGGACAACGTCTGCTTTCAACAAGACGGCGCTACGTGCCACACATGTACCGAAACTATTGATCTTTTACGGGAAAAGTTTCTGCAGGTGATCACAATTGGCCACCGAGATCTTGTGATTTAACACCTTGCGACTACTTCCTTTGAAGCTATGAGAAAGAAAAGGTCTACGCCAACAGGCCAGCGTTGATTCAAGGCCTCAAAGATGGAATCCATGAGGCTATCGAGGATATAGGGCAGCCAATTGGCGATTTGGTTATGGAAAATTTCATGAAAAGGATATGGTCCTGTAAGCGTGGTCGTGGTAGTCATTTGCCTGATGTTATTTTTCACTATTAACAACATACCCTCTTCTTTGTAATGAAATATACATTCGATCATTTATGTTAAAAAAAGGCATTTTTCTTTTAATATCAAAATAACACCTCTTATTGAAAGCCCTGTACAAAAAAAATCAGTTGTACTCTAATTTGAAAAGATTTTACTGCCTTGGCTCGGGGTGGCGTTAATATCAAATACTCAATATTGGAGTATCTAAAAATTTAATTTTGGCTCCAAAAATAGTGCGGTTTGAGATGGGTACCAAAATTGCTCAATCATCCCATTGGAAGCTGCCGCACGAGCCAAGACCTTAAAAACCGCTCCAACTTCGGTGGAATGTGAAGGTTTTGCTCACCGTTTTGTCGATTGCAGGGGCGTGGTGCATCATGATTTTTTGCCACAGGGTAGAACTCCCGGGTGTAGAAAGAACACAAATTGGCTTTTGCACCATCAGAACACCCCGGCTCATACATCGTTGCTTGTATACACATTTTTGGCCAAAAACAACACACTAATGATACTGCAGCCACCGTATTCCCCAGACCTGGCCACCTGTGTTTTTTTCTTTTTCCCGAAAGTGAAGATGCCCATGAAAGGGCAACGATATGGTACGAATGAGAAGATTAAGACAGTGTCAATGGAAGAGCTGAATAAAATCACAAAAATGATTTTTTGAAGTGCTTCGAAGATTGGAAAAACGTTGGCACAAGTGTATAATATCTGATGGGGATAACTTTCAAGGGGACAAAGTAGATATTGATGAATCTATAAATAATATTTGAAAAGCATAAAGATTGAGATAATTTTTGAACAACTATGTATATTCGATACTACAACAAAATTATGACTACTTAAATTGGCGTAAAAGAAGTTTTCCATTCAACCTATTATTTTTGAGATATATATCAAAGTGTTGTCCTGGGATTGTTCATTAGTTGCATAACGTGTCTGCATTTCATAAGCTGTGTAGTAAATCGGGAGTGTATATGTCCCTGAAGGACTGCAGTGATGGTCTGCTGCCTCGGCAAAAGAGAATGGTGGGATCCGCCGAGATTGGGCTTGTCTGAGGACGCGTGAATGCGCTGCCAGGCTAGCATTGTAATGTCGTGGGACAAGTTTTTTTCCACAGCACAGGACCCACTACAAAAAAATTTCACATTCACGAATTGACGCAATCTAATGCGGACCGACTGGTGTCGAGGTCGAGGTAACGTACTAAGGGTGGAAATTGCTTATAGCCAGTAATAAACTGAGCCGGGAGAAAACAGATGGACTTGAGCGGACTTTGTCGTTACCGGCGATACTTATGGCCCCCAAATAAGAGTGGGGCATCCAGGTGGAAGCGGCACTCCTTCTTAGCCTCCCCAGCCAGATGAAGATTCAAACGTAGATATGGCGATATATTTTCCGTTTAAGCGAAAAGCTCATACAAACATAATTTGAATAATTTTTCCTTTAAATGAAAAATATAAACGTGGCAAACTTATGTCATAGTATTATGTGAGGGAATCACATATCCCTATACCAGAAATAGGCTTGCAAGCGGAGGGCCACCTTACCCTGCAAGAGCATCTGTGAACACGTAAAAAGCTGTGAGCTCATCCGATAGCTAGCTCCACTATAATGAGTCAGCCAATGTGGCAGATTCCATACCCAGTTAGGTTTGACCGTATTCATCATTATCCCTTTATTTTCATTTATTTACTTGAAAGTTTAAGATATATCGAGCATAGAGAAATCGTATCATAACATACGTTTGTTGATAAAAGAATCTAACAGTCAAAAGTCTAGTGTACTTACACCTTTTCTCCAAATTTATTAAAATTTAATGGATGTCATTCAATGGGTGCAACACATTTTCAGCTAAGTTATTCAGTGATCTTAACGATTTACAAACTACTAATAATTTCATCCGTATAAAAGCAAAATTCTTCAAATCCTGGCTGATTAATGTTCACGCCCCGATCGAAGAAAAGGACCAAGAAACGAAGGAATCATTTTACAATCACCTGGAAAGACTGGTCGACCCATTGCATACAAACGACACAAAAATTATTCTGGGTGATTTCAACGATAAGGTTGGCAATGAGCTATCTCATCGGGAAACGATTGGAGGATATAGCCTCCACGATGAAACAAATAACAACGGCCAGCGCCTGATTGACCTTGCATGTAGTAGAAACCTTGTCATACGTTCGACTTGCTTCCCACATCGGCACATTCATAAAATGACCTGGGTATCACCAGATGGCAACATACAACATCAGATCGATCATGTTCTAGTCCAACAACGTTGAGCCTCGAGCATACTTGACGTTCGTACATACCGAGGAGCCAATTGTAACTCAGATCATTACTTGATCAAATTAACCTATCGATGTCGTATGTCAAAGGCATATTCAGCCAAGGCCAGCCCGCTACAAAAATTTGACATGGAAAGGCTCCAAACGGCATCTGTTCCCGAAAATTTCACGGAGACACTCGACAACCAGCTGGCTCCAATCTTATCAGACGCATCGTTAAAGACGAGCAACGAGGTCTGGATGGAAGTAAAAGTGACTATCAGGACCCAGGACCGTGGCAAAATAGAAGATCGGACATCAAGCCCGGCGCAAGAGGAATGATTGGTTCGATGATGAGTGCCAGAATGTGTTAGATGAAAAGAATCAGGCGTACAAAGAATACGTAGGTAGGAAAACCAGGACGAAGAGAGAACACTGTGAAAATCTCAGAGGAGTAGCGAATAAGATGAATAGGATTAAGAAAATAAACTACTATGACGACCAACTAAGAAGTATAGATGTTAGTTTGGCGAGCAACAATACAAGACAAGCATGCAAGGTAGTGAAATGCCTGAAACGTGGTTATCAGCCCAAAACCACGCTCTGTCATGATGACAGTGGCGATATAATCGCTGATGAAATCAAGATTAAGGAAAGATGAGCATCATATTTCAAGAACATCCTTAATCCTCCGCACAGCTCCAGAACATCGGAGCCTAAAGATGTTTCCGGAGAGCTTCCATTGGCTCCACCAACTCTGAATGATGTTTGTTCCATCATCAACGACCAAAAAAATAGTAAAGCCTCGGGCATCGATGAGATTCCAGTGGAGCTCATCAAATATGGCGACAGTAGTGTTCATCAAGCTATTCACAAATTCATCCAGGACATTTGGCAACAAGGACATATGCCGAATGAGTGGAGCCAATCAATTATATTCCCTATCCACAAAAAAGGTGACAAGCTACAGTGCGAAAATTATAGAGGCATATCAATACTTTGTACGGCGTACAAAATATTTTCAAAGATCCTGGAAAATAAAATCAGATCATACGCCATCAGTTTTATTGGGGAGTATCAAGGTGGTTTTAGGGCAGGTAGATCAACAACAGACCAATTGTTCACAGTCAAGCAGGTACTTGAAAAATGCTGGGAGTTCAACATACACATTCACCAAATTTTCGTTGACTTCAAGCAAGCATACGACAGTATTGATCGTAATGTTCTGTACCAAATAATGCTTGGTTTTGGCATCCCAGCCAAATTAGTCCGTCTTACCAAAATGACAATGACGTCGACAACCTCCCAAGTCCGCATCAACAACCAACTCACCGATGCCTTTGACACAAATATCAGACTAAAGCAGGGAGATGGGCTGGCCCCATTGCTGTTCAATTTCGCTCTGTAATACGTCATACGGAAGCTACCTGTCGACACGCGAGGTACATTACTATATAAGTTGAGCCAAGTAGTGGTCTATCCGGATGACATCCACATTCTGTCACGGTCACTAACAACTGCCAAAGAACTCTTCTTGAAACTCGACAGCGAAGCAAAACTCTAGTAGGGCTACAAATCAACGAAAATAAAACAAAGTTCATGACGCAGTCGAGGAAAAATATCTCACTTGGCGAATACAGTATCGAAAATGTTGGCAAATTTGTGTATTGAGGCGCCAACATAATGAAAACGGGGAATGAAAGAGACGAAATACGCCGAAGAATGCAGTTCGCAAATTTAATATTCTATTCAGTATTGACGATCTTGAAGACCAGCTGCATACACTGGAACATAAAGCTCCAAGTGTACAAATCTGTGATAAGACCTGTGTTATGCTATGGGTGTGAAACATGGACCCTAACCCAAGCATCCGCAAATACATTGAACGCCTTTGAGCGACAGGTCCTGAGGCGACTAATTGAAGTGGAGCTAGACGGGAGCCAATGGCGAATTCGATACAACCATGAGCTGTATGAAATTTTCGACGAACTGGAGGTCTGAAGGATTGTAAGACTGCGGAAGCTGCAATGGGCTGGACACATGAATCGTACGAACGAACAACGGATACCCAAGCCGGAGGCCAGCAGGGAAACCGAGGAAACACTGGTCTGACTCGGTCGACGAAGACAGTTCATCGCTGATCGGGTTTCGGAATTGGAAGACTTGGGCGACGAACCGAGACAGTTGGAGGCGCTATTTGCAGGAAGCGAAGGCCCGAAAGGGCCTGTAGGGCTAAGAAGAAGAAGAAGAATTTCATGCATGAGACGCATAGGTCGAAGGTCCCAGGTTCAAATCTCGTTGGTGAACAACGTGACTTAGTTCAGGGGATTTTCCCGACAGACTACAAGTGTTCACTCAGTGGTGCTATGTACTGATTTAATTAGATCATATCATAGTTGAGTAGACACACGGGAGCATGGTATTGACCAAACCAACTTCCGAATAATTCAATACGGCCATGAAAATGAGATGCTCTAACTGTCTCTAAGCGAAGACCCGAGAGGGGCTGTAGTGCTAAAAAAAAAGAAGAATAATTTCAAATTTCTATTTGTTTATCTAAACAAACTAAAAGGGTACTCACCTTCATCCTCGCTAGGCGCCCGCTGACAATGTGGGTGATGCCGTGTAGAGAACCCAACAACTTCGTAAAATGTGATTTAATTTTTTAATAAATTTTTATAAGTTTTAACTATATTAAATTTTTAACTAATTATAATAACTAAGCAGACCTCGATAACACCATCGATAGCGATAATGAGGACTCCAAGGAGTGGAATTAAAATGTCATACAATTTTAATTCAATATCCATCACTTTGAAACGTGTTGCATTGAGAGTGATTGTGAGATGAACTTCAGAACGAAAAAGGGACAAACCTGGTCCAACCATGTATGAGTATTGCAGTCCCGACATTTATAGTTTTAATTTCGACATTCTTCTTCCTGTTCTTCTATTTCAACATTATTTTCGCGAATTTTCACTGTACGTGAATGCGGCTTCTTAACAGTGGCACGCGTCCCACTGTCAAACATATGACATGCCAAAATGACAAACGATGAATTCAGATGAACATTTCCAAAAAAGTTTTGACTTTGTTTGCTGTGTCATGATTGGTCTAGGAGGTTTAGTAGTCTATACAGAGTTTTGCAATATCTCGAAAACCTATGGTTTATCGAAATGGTTTTTCAGCCGCTGTATTTTCAAGTGCTCAACGAGGAAATTGGGTGGGCTTCCTTTTTACTTTTACATTTCCTTCATGAACACCTGCTAGAATATGTTATTTAGTTTTATATTTAAGATAAAAACGCTACACTGATCACTGTTCTATTGGTTTGCACAGATTTTCGATTTGCTAATATCAATCATTGATTTATTTCTTTTACAAGAAACTTTTATAGACGAGTATATGCAAGAGAGGTAGGAGTTCTACTAGATAAATTGATGCATTAATAGCATTGATTGGGATTTTTATTACAAATAATAATTCTTGATTATCATATGGATGAATTCATACACTGGATTCTGTTAATTCTAAACCATGGGGACAAAGATATCACAGAACTAAAAACTTTCTGTTTAACACAAACACTGAACTTCTTTGTAAATCAATATTATGTGTGATATCTCAAATCTAGTTGCGATCACGTCAACTTATTATTATTCTTTTTCGAATCCAATGGCTAGTCTAAAAGTAAACTCCGCGAACAACTGTCACTTGCTACAAAACTTATAAGCTCACATTGACACTCGTAGTCAAGGTGTCACGCCGGCGTGATCCTCCTGAACTCGCTGCTTGGCGATCTGAAGCAGCATCCGTGATCCCTCCAAATCTCCGCATGATCTCTCTGCCGCAACGGTAGTTTTTCCGCGCCCAAGCAAATTTTTTCCGTTTGCTTGTCCGTCATCCACTATATCGTCACACGCAGCGGTGGATTGATGAGCCTCTAGCTCAGCCAAGTTAGATTGCATTCGGCAATGTAATACATTGATAGGAGGTATTATATCAGTGTTCTCATGTAAGAACTTTAAATTGCGGATTTGAGTTATTAAGTTAATAAAAAAATAAAAATATGTATATAGAAGAATTTAAATCATAATAAAGAGATAAATCTCATGAAGAATATCAATGTAAAGAAAAATTTTAGTGTAATATACATAAAAAATGATATAAAATTATATTTATAATAAAAAAATTTAAAATTTTTTTTTTTCAAAATTTTATAATTTACAAAAACTTGAGTAGTTAAATTTTTCAAATCTGCAATGGAAATGTCGGAACAGTGTTATGCCGGTTTTCGGGCAGGTGGCTTAGGTGACTGCTCGATTACTTCAGCTGCAAACAAGCTTTTTTGACAGGAGCATACTTCTGACTACTCGACTTTTTTCATTATCTTTCTCATCAACGAGCCATTGAAAATAAAACAAGGTGCCATACGCTTATATTGAGGCGAATTCCCATTGATTTTTTTCAGCTGCTGAACTTGAATCAGATCATCACTTCTGACGTCAAGGTTTGATAAATTATAGCATAGCTTGTATGAATTCTGAGAAACACTACTGTGGCAGATGCGTAGATAGTTACCGATTATTAAGGACATTGTAATTATTAACATGTCAGCATATAAGAACAGCATTGCCTATATATTTGAAAAAAAAAATATTGTTGGCTAAAATAAAATGAATTCAAGAGTACGGTACAGCATATACATAATTTTTTTTCATTGAATAGCTCCCAAGTACGGTTTTGTGGTCTTGAGCTGAAAATAGTTATATCCAAATATGTCATCCTTTCAATTCAATCTCATCAGACGATTTCACTTTATATTTCTATTTTTCTTCGGTTCAGAACAAGGGGTTTGCCAAAACACCAGCTGACAGACCATCTAAATTTTAACAATTAGAATTACGCAAAAAAGTTTCTGCTTTATGATCAGGCTGCAATGTGGCAGGTATGCATCGGTGTTGAAGATTTATTAAAAGTGCATAATGTCCAAAAGAACGTTATCCACATATGCATTTATCCCTCTCTATTAATATCGTGAACCGTTTAAGGTTGCCACGAAGCATCAGGTCGATTCATATCCATTTGGTTCTGCTGAATGCAGGACAATAGGTCATATGAGCAGATGTTTCCTTAGAAACGGGAATCATCAGTAACGCACCCTAATCCAAAACTATGCAGAAGGGATATCTATATAAAAAAAAATCTCTACTAAAATACCGTAACTGATAGCACGCGCTACCAGGACATTACCGAGATTTGAAAAGGAAAATAAAAATATCCATGCAATTTTTTGCTTGGCATGCATACGAGTACTTATATTCAAGTGTCCTGCACTCGTTTCCAAGAAGCAGCTTCGCGCATTCAGAAGGAATCAGGTTCAATTGATTTGATGGAGCAGTAGTTCAACAATATAGGAACAGAAATTATCATTAACAAGCACAACTAAATCTTATATTATAATCTCAGTGATTTCTGTCGATCGCCACCTTTATCCCGTTTCCATTCAATACTAAATCAGAGCAAAAAATTGGGGCTAAACAAGGACGATGATGATTGGACGGAGAAAAAAATCCAATTCCTTGACAGGTTTTCCACATACACCACCGGGTGTGCAGGTACGGTAACGTACCGCTTCCCGTCATTGTCCTTTCTATTGTGTCTATAACAAGAATGGGCATTTGTTCGTTGAACGCCCTTTGTCTCGGGCTCAGCTCGAATCAAACGTTTATATGCAAGTGAGGACAATAAGGATCCCTAAATATTTTTAAAAACACACCGGGCACTAGAGAGTTTGAAAAGAGCAATTGGTTGTGCTCGTTGGATTTTTGAGCGCCTGTCTGATGGACTTTTATGTTCGATGAGCATGCACCGTCACTGGTTTCCCGGGTACAGACTTCATTCAAAATAAAATTTCAGGACATCAAGCAAATAATATATACAACTCTCATAGCATGTGTTGTATCGACTACATTTATGCCATGCACATACTGTACAGGATCAAAAGTTGAATTTTTTCGTCCCTTACAAACCTATAATGGTGTGTCTAAGACGTTTCAAAGTCTTAACTTTTCATAGCGTCTTGGGGGAACACCACCAATGGTTGGGCTCGGTCTTGAAGAAAAACAGCCAGGTGCGATTTTCTTTTGTAGCGGACAATATGGAAAAGTTCTTCCTTCTTCTCAGGAGGGTGAACGAACAAGATCATATTTTTCTCTCGGGTCTATTCAACGCAAAAGTTAACTCAAGGTGGTGGCGATTGAATGATGGAATAGGGTCCGTGCCACTCGTCAATGTAACGGATTTCAAGATGTCCCGACACGCAGTCTCTTGAATGATTTCACGAGACAGGGATAACTGCATTCACGGATATCATATGCAATGAAATTCAATATATTTGTGTAGATCAAATTGCTGATTTTTTGAAAAATTATCTGAAATTGTTTGTACTATGTCTGAAGAGAAAGTAAAGAAATATGTCTGAACATTTGCTTACTTTCCATTTTGATTTCAATTCTCATAATTTGTATAGACAAACGATAACGCTAAGTCTGCACAAGAGCACATGGAACTCAGGTGGCATGGAGCTCAACATTTAGCGATGTGGGTGTTCCGAACCCAGCCTGCATTAACAACGATTATTCAAAACAAGTCATGCCCCACGAGAACCTATTTAGGTCAGCTGAGCTGCAGATTTCCAACCACTTTACCCTAAGTTCAGGCACAAATTAATTGTTTTTCAATTCTTGAAACATTAATTGCTACAATTATTTCTAATTAAAACCTGATCTAATTAATACGCTCCACGATGATCTTATCATTAGTTGAGTTCTTATTAAAAACTTCACTTGTAGAATGCTCAGTGAACCGGAGGCAAAAAGGCGGAATCTGAGTGGCAACAAGTTCCGGCCGAGGTTCACTTGTAATGGATCGGAATGGAAACAGACATTTTTTGAAAGAGTGCAGACAAATGCTTCAGTGTGGATTTCATCAAGCCCGTCAGAAATTCAGTCAACCTCAATCACGAGTTTGATTGGGCTCCAAGGCGCTCGCTGCTTAAAATGTTATAAAGTTGTCACCATTAGCCATTAATGGTGGAAATCCCGAAGCCTTATCTCAATTAACACTAGAAATCTTAAATCACGCGCTCCTTCAATCTCTTATGAGGAACTACCCGGCGATCGTAAGTAGCTGCAGGCGCAGCCACAAGATCATGGATTGAAGGGTTAGGTGATCTGCACATTGTGAAATTTTGAGGATTCCTGACTGCATGTAGTTTCCAAGTAACATTAAGTGCTCTTTGAAGTTGCGCCATTTGGGGACATTGCTTGTATTCCATTCTAGTGTTTGGAATCTTTTTGGCTGCTAGAATTTTACCTACTATTCTCGTGGTAGATGCTTCTTGCATCCGCTCCAACATGTATGACTTGTGCTACACTTGCACCACTTGCACCGCTCCGTGGCTGAAGCAATTCACTCAGCAGGCACTTAACAAGAACTCTGGAAAGATGTCAGAAAGTTGCGGGTGGTCTGCTTCTTTCTACACTAGTGCCAGAGTTCTTACAAATGTCGAAGAGATAAGAAACACCGCGTTTTAGCGTTGTTGAACCAACGGATTGTGCAGATTGCGCGGATTCGAACTCGAGCGCCGCAAATCGATTAGGAACGGATAAAAAGCCTTTTTCGTAATCTTCCAAGCTAAGAGCGCGATAGAGGTACGGTCTTGAATCGGTTTATCTACACACAGGTACGAATGTATGTTTGTCTAAATATTTATCTGTTTGAATTTGCAATTTACGTAGTAACTTCGAATGCAAAGTATGATGCAGGTCTAGAATAAATTGCAAGTTCAATTGGAACAACGTTTCTACCAGTTGTTGCTGACATTAAATCAAAAGGGGTTACCAATTTTTTAAGCTATTCATGGAAATATTTCAACATAAATGGAAAGCATGTAAATGAAATAAAGATTTATGTATATTTGATTGATCACTTTTGAAATAATTAATATTCACGATCGATCAAAATATTAAAGCTTCTCCATTTCTTGTCGATTCTAAATTTTTAGGGTTTTATCCTTAATGCAAATCCGTATTAATATCATGATTTACGTCGCTCTGTTTATCACAGCGGTTTTTCTCCAAGACTACAGAAGCTAGTCATCAAGTTTTGTGGAAAGTTTAAAAGTAATTACTTCTTAACTGTTTTAGGTTCAATCAAAACTTCGGAAAGTTCTTAGGTTGGCCTCCCCATTTAGAGGGTGACCTTTAAATTGATTGGCATATCATATGAAAGGTCCCAATGAGATGGTTTCAAAACAGGTCCTTATTACTATCATATCAGTGTTAAGCGGGCAGGATAATGGGAAATGTACAAAATTTCCACGGACACTCCTCGAGACTGAACCTTTGATTCAAAAAATCGCCCAACTTTCTAGTAATAATATGATGCATTATTTTATACTTTTTTCGAATAAAATTCGAAGAGTGGACTTAAATTCAGTAAACTTTGATACATAAATGGCTACTTATAAAGCTGATTTATCCTGAAAATTTTGTAAGGATCAAATAGTATTCAATGAAGTAAGAATACATATATTTTTTCTTTAAAAGCCGTCGGGCCTTGCTTTGTTGTGTGAGCGAACGCGTTTCGACTACTTCGAGTCATCTTCAGTATCTAAAGGATGTGTTGAAGGGAACGACTTTATATAATCGTAGGATGGGTAATTAGGTCAGGCAATAGATTACGTCACGTACTAAATTATGCCGGGAAGAGGGATGTTAAGTTTTTGTTTTTTTTTTTTGCTTGTTGGATGTCCGCTTGTTCTGTTTCATCTCGTTTCCATTTTCGTCTAAGAGTGTGGTCTAATACTGAGAAAATTGCGTCGGAATTGGTAACAAGTTGTTCGTTGATAAATGTTACCGACTGTCTTTCTATGTTTATAAATTTCAAACCTTTCTAGGATCTCAAGTCTTGGTCCTTTGCTTTGTTTGTGTAGCAATTTCATAGAGTTTGTCATAGCGTCAGGCTCATGTGTGTGGTTTTGTAGGTGCGTCGCATAATTGGAGTCTGGCCTGTTGTGTAAGAAAGATCGTAGGAGCTCTTTGTATCTCGTCGTTAGTTTTCGTGTTTTCCTTCCTACGTAGACCATGTCACAGTCCTTACATGTCAGTTTGTATATGCCGCTGTTTTTGTATATTGATGTGTCATTCAGTTTTGGTTTCAGCTTGTTTCCAATGTTGTTGTTTGTTTTGAATGCAGTTGTAGTTTGTATTTCCTAAGGAAGTTTGATAGTTTGTATGTCTCTTTGCCTACGTTTGTTAACGAAACCCACTGTTGGTCGTTCTTATGAGTTTTAGTCGGTTGACGTTCCTGGTTTTGTTTGTATGGTGTGACAAATTTGTCAATGTCGCATTGTTTGTATCCGTCATAACTAGCTATTCTGTAAATGTTGCTTAGTTCGTTGGAGTAGTTAGTAGGAGTCATGGGGATTGACTGAAGCCTCTGCACCATTGATCTGTACGCTGCTAGCTTATGTTGTGCGGGGTGGTTAGATGTTTCATGTATGGTATGATCAGTTGTGGTTGGTATTCTGTATATTTTGTAGTCCAATCGTGTTTGTTCACGTGTCACAGTTAGGTCCATATAGTTGAGTTGTCCGTTTGTTTCTTTTTCCAAAGTGAAATTTATATTCAGGTGAATTTCACTTATCTAGGTAAGTAATTCGTCTTTTTAATTTTCTTGTGAGACAATAACGATGAAACAGTCATCCACATATTGTCTGTAAAATATTACATTGAATCTTTTGACAAATTTGAGTATAAAGACTTCTTCCAAAGATGGTAAGAATATTTCTGACATTATTGAGGACATTGGATATCCCATACCCAGACCGTCCTTGGCAACGTATGTGTTGCAATTGAATATAAAATAGTTCTGCTTGATTGTGGTCTTTATGAGATTGAGCAGTTGATCTGTGAATCGTTGTTTGTTGTTGAATGAAAATTTTTCTTTTAGTATGGCCAGTGTATCATCGACGGGTATAGACGTATAGATGTTGGTGATGTCTAGTGATAAAAGTCGACAAGTTTTAGTCAATTTCAAAGAAGTGGTAGAGTTTGCTAGCTCCTCGCGGCTGTTCTTTAATGCGTATTTGTCGTCAAGGTGCATGACATCAGCCATTATCGTTGCCAAGTACCGTGATAATTGGTATGCAGGAGCTATGCGGTAGTTGACGATAGGACGGATAGGAGTATTGGGTTTATGGAGCTTAGGTTGTGCTTTCAGGGGTGGTGTGCATGGATTTGGGTTTATGTAGCGTTGCTTAGTATTAGGAGGAACAACTAGTGGGGATGATATAGTGGTCGAAAGTAAGTCCGTTTGAAACTTATTGCTGGGGTCTTTGTTTACCAGCTTCTATCCGTTGGCGTTAATGAAGTCTATTGTTTTTTGTATGTAGTCCATTGTTTTAAGATCACGGTTGTATGTCCTTTGTAAGCCTTTGTCACTGTTAGTAGGCTATCCGTAAGCTTTTTCTGGATGTGTCTTAATATCTCATGGTCTTCGTGGAAATCCGTTTTGTTCATGTTAGTGCATATTTTTTGCAGCATATCTACTGCAGTATGTCTTGCATGTGTCTGTTGTTCCTGCGACAGTTTGTTAATGGCTAATTCAGTGTCGATTACTAGTTGTTCTAGGTCTTTGTTGAGGTTTGTATCATATAAGTTGTGTTTCAGTCCCTTATTTAACAGCTCCATTTCTTGTGTCTTAAAAGGCGTATCTCATAGGCTTACAGTCCATGGATAGCAAGCTCTGTTAGCTGTTGTGGTCATTTTGTTTTGTTTTTTATCAATTGTCACGGTCTCATATTTAGTTTTGAACTCAATATCGATGTTTTGTCTCACGTCATTGTAAAACTGTAGAAAGTTTTCAGTTTGTATAATATTAGTTAATTGTAAGTGCGAATATAATAGTTGTCGGTTGATTTCGTCCTTTATCATATACAGCGTTCTTATTTCATTTTTAATGCGGAGTATTCGTGCGCTACGTTGTGTGTTTCGTGCAGCAATTGTGTTTTGTTTTATCACGATTCTTGCAAATGCTGGTGTTATAAACCATATGTTTTCTATTGTTCGATGAAGTTTTAGGGTAAGGTTGTGGAATGACCGCAACAGTTTTGCCTGGCTGACAGTGTTGTAATCAATAATTTTGTTTATTTGATATCGGCAGGCCAATTTTCTTTTTCTTTTTAAAGCCGTCGGACCTTGCTTTGTTAAGTGGCCCGCCAGCTTTTAAAGAAAAAAGAGAATTGGCCTGCGGATATCAAAAGAACAAAATTATTGATTAAAATTAAAATAGTTTGAATTTTCTTATATCACAGCAACAATACGTAAGTATGGAACAATGTACTCTTTTCATCGACTCGGAAACCACAGGTTTGTTACAATTTGCATGAAAATTTCAGGAAAGGTATGAATTATGAATATCTTTAAAAATTTGCTCAAAGGATGATATTAGAAGTCCTAAAACAAAATACCGGCTTTTTTAAATGAGAGTATTTAAATAAATTGTGTTATTTTTCCCCAAATCCAATATTTAATTAAAATGAAATTATTGATAAATAGCTTAAAATTAAAGACTAAAAACTAAGGCGATAAAAATTATGGAGGTAAATTTAACACGGATAAATTTATTCATCTTTGTCAGTTTGAAAGGTTCTTGTATTCTATAACCTTTAATAAATTCAAGTCATATTTACTAACCTATAGACGGTTGAATTCTCTCCGATCGCAGTAGTCCCTTTCTTCTTCATAACACTACAGTCCTTCATCAACCTTCGCAACCTATGAAACGCCCCTCCAACTGTCTGAGTTCACCAACCAGGTCCTCCGATTTCGAAATCCGAACGAGTTAAGCCATCGTTCCTTGGTTTCTCCACTGTGTTCTGACCAAAGACGTATAAAGTAATGGACGCGAAATGAGCTTATTTTCATCCATACGTGAGTGAAGTACTTTTACTACATACATGCCTTCCTCTCGCATGCGAATTGAAATCCCCCTGCCTTTCACGCCGCTAGAGAATCCACACATTCAAGTTGCTCTCTAATTGCTCTCACGAAAATCCCACTCCTCTTATACCTTAACCCCCGAATTGTCAACAAAATATCAACCATATGATTGAAAACATATGATTAGTGAAAATTCAACATTGATGGGAAACGTCTAATCAAGTTGAATTTGAAATTGTACAAAAAACATTTTTTTTAAGGTAAACCGTGTTGTATCTAGTGCAAAAGCATTGCAAATGTGATAATTAATCAAACTGAAAAGTTTGTTACGGATCGCGAGTGTTTTGTGTCGAAAAATGAAAAATATAGTGACGTGTGTGGGATTCTAAAAACAGCTCTAGGAAGCATGTCAGGGACGTATCCTTCGTAAGGTAAGTCATGTTCAATCTTTTATAACGACCAAGTTAGAATACCCGCACGGAAAATTGATTTAGTTCAAGATGCGAAAATAAGTGGGAGACGTCACGTCAAATTTATATGAAATTCGAATCGACAGCCAATAACGGGCCAACTTCACTCTACATCATAAAGTGCTTCAATTCTCTCGATGCATTTCGTCTCCATTCTCTCATACATCTATGGTTCTGACCTTCAGTTTGTCCGAGGCATACCTTTTTGGGAATTTGTTTTTCATCCAAACGATTCACATTGCCAGCTCCTCCGTAAACTTACAATGGTTGAGACCTCTGGCTCGTTTAAAATTTCATACAGCTCATGGTTGCATAAAATTCGCGGCCTCCATCTGGCTTCGCTCGAATTATTCATCTCAGGACACGTCCCTCGAAGGCATTGAATATGTTTGCGGTTGCTAGAGTTCGGGTCCATGTTTCACACCCATAGTATGGTACAGGCTTTATGTTTGTTTTGTATACTTAGAGCTTTGTCTGATTTGCACAGTTGTTCCTGTTTCTTCAAGATTGGCACCACTGAATAAAATATTTTATTTGCGAGCTATATTCTACGGTGTATTTTGTCTCTTCTATTACCAGTTCTGGTTATTTTGGCACATAAATACACAAATTTGTCAACATTTTTGATACAGTATTTGCCAAGTCTAATATTAAGGATATTTGAGGTAATTTTCCCCAACTACGTCATGAGCTTTGTTTTATTCTCATTGATTTGTAGCCCTACTAGTATTAATTCATTGTCGACTTTCAGTAAACGTTTTTCGACGATTGTTAATGTCTGTGAGAAAATGTTGATTTGGCCCGCGTAGGCTACCATTCGGATTGATTTGCATAGTGATATACCTCTTGTGTCAACAGACATATTCTAGAGCCTGATTGAATAAAAATGGGACCAGTCCATCTCCCTGCTTTGCTCCGATATTTTTCTCAAAGGCATCAGTGAGTTGGTTATTGATGTGAATTTGGTAGGTTGTCGACGTCATTGTCATTTGGGTAAGACGGACTAATTTGGCTGGAAGACTAAAGGAAAGAATTATTTGGCATAGTGCATTGCGATCAACACTGTCAGCTGCTCACCTATAGTCGGCGAAAATTTGGTGTATGTCTATGTTGAACTCCCAGCATTTCTCAAGCACCTGCTTGAAAGTGAAAAATTGGTCTGAGATTTTTGAAAATATTTTGGTTGCCGAACAAAGTAGTGATGCGCCTCTATAATCTTCACACTGTATCCTGTCACCTTTTTTTGTGGATGAGGAATATACTTGATTGGCTCCACTCTTTCGGCATACAAGGATGTTCTTGTTTCCAAATATATTGGATGACTTTGTGAATAGCTTTAACAATACTGCTGACACCATATTTTATGAGCTCCACTGGAATCTCATCGATGCCCGGCGCTTTATTATTACCTTGGAATCTGATGATGGAACAAACTTCATCCAGAGTTGGTGGGACCAATAGAAGCTCTCTGCAGATATCTATAGGCTTCGATGTTCTGGAGCTGTGTGGAGGATCAAGAAGATTCTTCAAATATGATGCCCATCATTCCTTCATCTTGGTTTCATCAGCGATGATATCGCCGATGTCAACACGAGAGAGCGTGGTTTTGGGCTGATAACCACGTTTCAGGCTTTTCAATACTTTGTTTCCTTGTCTTGCATTGTTGCTCGCTAAACTTACATCTATACTTCTCAATTGGTCATCATAGTATTTTCTTTTCTTAATCCTAATTATCTTATTCGCTACTCTTCAAAGATTTTCACAGAGTTCTCTCCTCGTCCCGGTTTTTCTACCATCGCATTCTTTGTACGTCTGGTTCTTTTTATCTAAAGCATTCTGGCACTCATCATCCAACCTGTCAATGCTCTTGCGCTGGGCTTGATGTCTCATCGTCTGTGCTGCCACGGTCTTAATAGCCGCTTTCACTTCCATCCAGAGCTCGTTGCTTGTCTTTAACGATGTGTCTGATAAGATGGGAGCCACCTGGTTCTCGAGGGTCTCCGTGAAATTTTTGGCCACAGACGCCGTTTGAAATCTTTTGATGTCGAACTTTTGTAGCAAGCTGGTCTTCACCGAATATACGTTTGACATACGACATCGATAGATTAATTTGATCAAGTACTCGTAATGATCAGAATTACAATTGGCTCCTCGGTATGTACGGACGCCAAGTATGCTCGAGGCCCAGCGTCGTTGAATCGGAACAAAGTTGATCTGGTTTTGTGGGCTGCCATCTGGTGATACCTAGATCATTTTATGAATGCGTCGATACAGGAAGCAAGTCGAACGTATGATTAGATTTCTGCTATATGCAAAGTCAATCAGACGCTGGCCGTTGTCATTTGTTTCATTGTGGATAATATTTCCACCAGTCGTTTCCCGGTGAGGTAGCTCATTGCAAAACTTAGCATTGAAATCACCCAGAATAATTTTTGTGTCGTTTGTGGGCAATGAGTTGACTAGTCTTTCCAGGTGATTGTAGAATATTTCCTTCGTTTCTTTGTCGTTTTCCTCGATCGGGGCGTGAACATTTCTCAGCCAAATTTTGAGAGATTCCGCTTTTATAGACAAGGCTATTATTTAGAGTAAATTTCGAGAAAATTCGCGAAAAGTAGGGGGCGAAAGTTGCTCATTGTTACAGATATCAAATGGCGGGCTCTCAAGGTTGTCATGTTAAAGTTGCTACAGTTACGTATGTAACTATAGCTAACTAAACAACAACTAACTTTTGAAACAGATTTTGATAAAACATGAAATTATGAGTAATTGTATTAAGTTCTTGTAGTTTGCAAAAAGTGATGAAAGCTGGATAAAAATTTATAGAGCTACGTTTAAAAATACCTTTGCCTGTTAATCTTTTAATCTGACAATATGTTATACACAAATTATAAACAATAGTTCTCGTAAGCAATTAGTTGATTTAGAGTCACTTAAGTCACAGTTCACCATCATCACAAACCTCCGTACCTTGACGGAGGTCCGCGATTGCGTTTAGGCCTGCTTTTCTTTTCTTGCGTTGTTGAAGTTCTTGGGGAATCTTCTCTTATCGTTTTATCTACCTCTCTTTCTACGTAATCAATTGCATTTTCACCATCATATGTTTTTACATTATTAGGCTGTTTATGCCCAGGCTCTGATTTTTGCCTTTGCTGATAATGTTTAGTCTGGAGTGACGGATCACAGGGAACATCGGTGATCTCTGGCAAAAAGTTGTCTTCCCGAGTGAGGCAGGTAGATGGTTTTGACTGAACTAATCTATTATCTTTGTCCCCACTGCTTTCATGACTCGTAAACCGTTGATCAATGGTCCTCAGATGCTGTGCACCTATCTGGTCTTCTACTATGTAATGACGTGCACCTAATTTCCACTTAATAACTCTACGTGGCCATTTGGGTTTATCCCTACGGTACTCCCGAAAGCGTACGTTTCATTAATTTCGTAGTTTCGGGCTACTTCTCACGCCTCAGCGGCTTTTCACCATTTTCTTTGGAATAAATCATGTCGCTGGCGTTTAAATTTTCCAGTTTTTGTAAAAAAATCTCTGCTGGGGTGGGGTTTGAGCTTGCAATTTTGGCTGTTCTTATAGCGAACAGGGCTCTTACTAATCTTGCTCGCTTGCCGGCTACTTCTTGGTGTTTATACTCAACGTAATTCGATATTTATGTAATCTTACAAAATATCCTCATACCATTTAAGTTTGATGAAAATCGAATGATATTCATGGAAGTTATAGTTTCTCGAGTCACAAACAATTATGGTATTTTATTTGCTTTCCATCGAATCAGACACTGCAGGTTTAATTTGATTTTCAGATAAGATCCATAACATAAATATTTTTTGGTAATTCATTATATGAGTGAATGCTTGATCCAAATCCAATTTAGAAAAGATTATCCCACCTGAGAGTTTCATGAATAAATTACCAATTGTAGGTAGTCGGTACCGGTCAGCAAAGCATAAGGTACAGGATGGCTCCTTAAATATATCAAAGAAGCAGTGTGATTGAAATCTAGTTTGATCGCAGGTCCTTTAAATTCTCCTAAGCCTCAGTCATCGTTTGCAAGCACTGGGTGTGTAAGCTCGCTTAACTCTGGAATAACTGACTTTGTAGAAATTGTGCTTATGCCTTCTACCAATAGATTCAATACTTTGAACCAGCTACGCCCTAGAAGTGAGTAATTTTTGCTGTTGCCTACTATGACTGATGGTAGGAGGACTACTCTGCTGTTGAAATTCATTTTGACAGTGCTCGTGCCGAGAACACGAAATTTTTCTTCATTGTAACTATTGAATCTCAGTAATCGGATTCAGCTTATACTGAGGACCCCATAATTTGAACAAGTTGGGTAGACAGACCTACGCTCATGTCAGAAGGGTTTTGTATCGACTTCTCCGAGATGCAGTCATCGAAACCGAATGAATTTAAGGAACATGTCTAAGAGATGTGCACGTTTAAAAGGAAATTCATTGTTTCTCTATTTTCAACGGTCTCCATTTTGTTGCAAACTAACAAAAATCACTCAAGTAATGAATTCCCAACAATGTTTATGTTATTGATCTTCCTTGAAAATTTTAAGAAGATTAAATTAAAACTGCAATGTCTGATTCGGTGGAAAGTCCATGAAATACCAAAATAGTGTGTTATTGTTATTGAAATTGGAGGAACTTCAAATGGAAATTAATTCCGTGAATATGATAGGAATTTCGTCAAACTTACAGAGTATTAGGATCTTGTATAAGACAACTTAAAGATCATACTATTATTAACAAAGTTGAACGAATTTTGACTTCTGAGGTTCCATAGTAATACAGAAAAATTCAAATCGCTATAACTTCTTTAAATACCATCCGATCTTTGTGAAACTTGCAATCTTATAAATAGTCATTTGTATACTAAAATTCATTGAATTTAAAGGTACCGTTAAGATTTTATTAAAGAAAACGTAAAAGCGATAATTCATATTGTTACTAACAAAGTTGAGCGAATTGCGGCTTCTTATGTATTTGTTGTCACTATACTCATTAAGGCCTACAATCATGATTTTTTTCAGATTTTTCGGATAAAAGGTGTCCAACCGCAAAGGAGGTACGTGAAATTTTCGTAAATTATCCCTTTTCCCTGCCCCCTACGATACTGATAACGCAATTTTAAGACTTGTTTTGAAAAGATCTCATTAAGACCTTTCCAATGACACCCTACTCAACTACCAATGGTAAAAAAAAATATAAAGGGTCACATCCCTATTAGGAGAGACCCCTTTAAACTCCTTTGAAAAATTGTTTTACCCCAAAATTTTCAAGAAGTTACCACTTCTGATCTTTCCACAAAGTTTCATGGCTGTAGCTTCTATGGTTTTGGAGAAGAACTGCCGTGACATACAGACGGACGGACTGACGGCCACAGGTCGTGATTGCAACAGGGTTTTTTATTTTAGTACAAAACCCTAATATTATAATACGACGCAGTAAAAAAACTGTGAGTTTATAAAAACTAGCTGACAAATTCCAAACCCAAATCGAATAGCAATGGGGCCAGCCCATCTCCCTGCTTTAGCCCGATATTTGTGTCAAAGGCATCGGTGAGTTGGTTATTGATGTGGACTTGGGAAGTTGTTGACGTCATGGTCATTTCAGTAAAACTGACTAATTTCGCTGAGATACCAAAGCGAAAGATTAGTACGTTATGATCTATGTTGTTGTATGCTTGCTTAAAGTCAACAAAATTTGGCGTATGTCTATGTTGAACTCCCGTGATTGCAATAGGGTTTTTTATTTTAGTACAAAACCCTAATATTATAATACGACGCAGTAAAAAAACTGTGAGTTTATAAAAACTAGCTGACATATTCCAAACCCAAATCGAATAGCGATGGGGCCAGCCCATCTCCCTGCTTTGGCCCGATATTTGTGTCAAAGGCATCGGTGAGTTGGTTATTGATGTGGACTTGGGAAGTTGTTGACGTCATGGTCATTTTAGTAAAACTGACTAATTTCGCTGAGATACCAAAGCGAAAGATCATTTGGTACAGTATTTTATGATCTACGATGTTGTATGCTTGCTTAAAGTCAACAAAATTTTGCGTATGTCTATGTTGAACACCCAGCATTTCTCAAGTACGTGCTTGACTGTAAACAATCGATCCATCGTTGATCTGCCTGTTCTAAAACCACCTTGATACTCTCCAAGAATACTATTAGCGTATGATCTGATTTTATTTTCTATGATTTTCGAAAATATTTTGTACGCTGTATAAAGTAATAATAGCCTCTATAGTTTTCACACAACTTGTGGCCGTTTTTGTGGAAAAGGAATATGATTGATTGGCTTCACTCATTCGGCATATGTTCTTGTTGCCAAATGTACTGGATGACTTTGTGAATGGCCCTCTGAATACCGTTGCCATCATATTTAATGAGCTCCACTGGAATCTCATCGATGCCCAGTGCTTTATTATTCTTTTGGGCCTTGATAGTGGAACAAACTCCATCCAGAGTTGGTGGGGCCAATGGAAGTTCTCAGGAAATACCGATATGCTTCAATATTTTTGAGCTGCATGGAGGATTAAGGAGGGTCTTACCATTCTTTCCTTTATCTTGTATTCATCAGCGATGATGTTGCCGATGTCATCCCGGCAGAGCGCGGTCTTGGCCAATAACCTCCTGTAGTGAATTTAGGAGTTTCAAACTGTCCGTAAAGGACTGCAGCGATGTTCTGCTGCCTCGGCAGAAGAAGATGGAGGTATCTGCCGAGAATGCCCTCGTCTGGGGACGCGTGAATGCGCTGGCAGGCTAGCATTGCGGTGTCGTAAGGCGGGTTCATTTCCCCAGCACGAGGACCCACTACAAAAAAATTTCGCACTCACGAATTTTTGTGGTCAGACTAAAACGAAGCGACCGGAGTCGCAAAAAGTGTAGGTAACTACACCGAGACAAAAAAGGACTTGTTCCAAGAACAAGTGGAACATGTAAAAAGGGGCGGACTTAGGGCAACTTCGTCGTTACCCGACGAAGCTCATGGCCCACAAATGAGAGAAGGGCAACCGGGTGGTGATGGAGCCCCTTCGCACTCACCCAACCGGATTTAAATCCATATTTTGATGCAGTGGCCAGGTATTCCTCTTCTGAGTGGAAAACTCATACAACTTGACTTGTATAAACTTTCCCATCAGAAGGGAAGTACCCCGGTGACCAATTTATGCCATAGAATTATGCAATTTGATTGCATAACTCTATGCCATAAAGAGGCACTCTGCTTGGGCCACTCAACCCGCGACGTCACCTGAAACAAAAGAAGGATTAAAGAGTACCCGGCGGCTGTCTCATGTTTTGAGGTGGAAGCCTGCCACCGTACCGGGTCCTATACTCGGTCCAAAGGAAGCAAAATAGAAAGACCGAAAGTTCTGAGGTATTAACACATTTTATTTGTATAAAATAACATTATTTCCAGTACAAAAAATATAAAACGAGAGATCAGAGCAATCATCTAATAATTTACAACAGTATGTAATCAACACAAAAGCGACCGAGTACCGATTAAGCAAGGTCTTTCCGAGACAACAGACGTTATCGAAAGAAACTCAGGCGTCCGGGTGCTTTGTTTAATGTTTGTTTTCGTACTTCAATTAAAGATTAATTCAATCGTCTCATCTACTTTGTCATCAACTTCGTTCATTTTGTTTTTACTTTTTATAAATGTACCCACACGCATTCGATTATTTGAACTATATTTTATGTCATCAGAACATTTCATTTCTAATTATATTTGTATATATGTAATTTCTATAAAACATGCAAAAAAAATATAATTTTTGAAGAAAAAAGAAGGGTACTTACCCCAAACCTCCTCCTACGAGCGCTCGTGTTCGGGGCCGGGAAGCCTGTAAATGTTGTATAACCGAAAACAAAATCCACTCGCACTAACTGGTTTCATTTATTTATAACTCGTTATCAAAAAAAAAAATTTAGCAGTAATTATTTACTTTCACAAAATTCAATAAATTTAAACAAAAAAAATAACGGGCGCCTAATCGAATGCAATTAATGATTGCCTCACGTTTCCCTAAACGGCTGAAGTTTCCGATGTCTATTACTAGAAAATTTTGAAGTCCTATGACTCAATTATTGCCTATGTGAATTCATACGTGACCTAGCTAACTTCCGTCTTATCGGTGGAGACAAATGAGCTCTTTGGAGTACGGGCGTTCCGCTGATTATGTCAAAAGTCATATAAAATCTCGTTCCCCTCCGGTGTGCAGTAAATTCCTACAGAAAGGTGAGATACGCGACAATTCAATCGGACAGTCGGCGGAAAACTGCCACTGTGCAAGCGGGAGCGAATCTTGTACCACACGCAAACTATCGCGAGTTTCCTTCACTTATGTCTGGGGAAAGGTGCTTGGTGGCTAATTGAGGAGTCTCACACTGCTTCCGATTTCCCGGCCATTGCACTGATCTTCTGTTCAAAACTCATCAATTGGTAAAACGACGTGTCATCCAATTTCACAACTTTGCCACAAAAATTGAATTATTATTTCACAGGGGTCTAACTTGTCTGATTAAGCAACCCGAATGCAACGTTAACTTTGCACTCCAGCTCTGCAATATCGCGCTTATCTTAACATTTTCTCTAACCTAACGGCTTTCCACAAACTGTATCACTTCAGGCAAAAAAATGTTTTCCTCAACTTTTCCATTTTCTTTTTTTTTTCTAAATTTACGATTTTTCCACGTCTATTTCGCATGCATTCACCGTAAATTCAGCTCTCGAAATACGATTTCACAAAATATCGTATATCCACAACTACACCATACACCTGTTATATTGCACGGCAATTTCATTTAGACATAATAAATTTTTCCTGATTGCCGTTATTATCGTTGTGTGTACTTGATTTCAATTTTTGTCAGGCATTTTGATTTCACTACCATAAAACTTTTAGAAAATATCAAAAACACCTTAAAATTTATTCAAATATCACAATGATACGTTCGACTATAAATTAGAAAACTGAATAACGATTGGAGATCACAATTTCAATCCATTTCGATTCTTTATCCACGCGGCGTCCGCGCTGTCTCGCGGTTTCGAACAGACTCTCTCTCAAAACTCCTCGCGACAGCACCAGCAACACAAGCAAATGCCACTCCCGCTATCGCTACCGCTGTCGCTGGCATTCTCTTCTTCACCATCCTTTCTCGCTTGTTTTCATCTCGCTTTCGACTCGTTACAACGAAATGAAGAGGATGTTCAAGAATGCTAAAATTGATTACTATGCGTGGGTGCGGGAAGTCAAAGTGGTATGCATCGGTTGCCCTGTAGTTGCGGAAAAGATGAACGTGATAGTGCGGGGACTGTTCTCCGCCCATCCCGTCCATGTTGACGTTGTCCATGTTGCAACAGCAGTCGAGTCGAGTGTCCACACTTCACACAGCTGGAACTTGAGGAGGCAGTCCTCTCATAGAAAGCGAGGAAGGCTCCAGCTCCAGGTGGTGTTCCGGCTGAGGTGTTGCGGCTCATCTATTGCCATTGTCCTGACTTGTGGCTCAGCACATTTAACGCTTGCCTACGGGACGGGATTTTTCCGGTACGATGGAAGGTGGCGAGGCTCATGCTGATCAGCAAGGGGAAGGGAAGTCCCGAATCGCCGTCTGCATACCGCCCGTTAAGCATGCTAGACACGGCTGGGAAAGTGCTAGAGAAACTCATGAAGGGAAGACTCGCTGATACAATTCGTGCTGCTGGGGACCTACCTCCTCGGCAGCACGGCTTTAGAGCAGGACGCTCTACCAGTGATACGATTGCAGAGGTGGTGCATGCGGTCCAAAAGGTAGAGGCATATAGTCGCATCAAGCGACGGATCGCCTTGTTGGTGACACTCGACGTCAGGAACGCCTTCATCTCCGCTAGATGGGTGGATATTCTGGACACGCTGGAAAACTCTTTTCAAGTTCCAGGATAATCTAAAAAACCGAAGTCTGCTCTACGACACCACACAGGGCCAACGAAGGATGGAAATTACATCGGGGGTTGCCCAGGGATCTATCCTTGGTCCGGACCTGTGGACTTGAGATGCCAGATGAGTCGCGCTTGGTCGGCTATGCGGATGATGTTGCGGCTCTGGTCGCCGGACGCACCGTTGAACAAGCGCAACTTAGGCTAGGTATGCTAATGCGCCGAGTGAGGGACTGGATGACTGCTCGCGGGCTCAGTTTAGCACTGGAGAAAACCGAAGTGGTCATCTTGACAAAAAAAGAGAATCCCTAGAGTAAGGATGATCAGTATTGGAGATATACAGGTCGAATCGAAGCCAGCGGTGAAGTACCTGGGGCTACTGATCGACTCGAAGATGAGTTTCTCTGAGCAAATCAGGGCAACGGCTGAGAAGACTGCTTCGGGAATATCGGCTCTGAGTCGACTTATGGCCAACGTAGGGGGACCCAGCCCATCAAGAAGACGCCTCTCGATGAGTGCTGTAGGGTCAGTGCTACTGTACGGAGCAGAGGTATGGGGCGACGCTCTCAGCAAGGAGGTATATCGAAAACGATTGGCACAGGTACAGAGAAGAGGAGGACTGAGAATTGCATATTCGTATCCAACAGTCTCCGACTCGGCGGTGAGAGTGATTGCAGGCGTGATACCTGTCGCCCTCCTTGCTAGAGAGCGCCGTGCTATTTACCTGCGCCGAAACGAGGATGCGAGGGAGATGGTTGTCCACGAGGAGAGACAACGCTCGCTCAACGGTTGGCAGCAGTCTTGGGGGAATTGCACGAAGGGAAGGTGGACTGCGCGCCTCATCTCGGACGTGAGACCGTGGCTGAATCGAAGGCATGACTTCTATCTGACCCAGCTTTTGAGCGGGCACGAGTGTTTTCAGTCATACCTGCACAAGATCGGTAAGTCACGGTCTCCCGATTGTCGGTTTTGCCCAGGAGAGGAGGACAATGCCTGTCACACATTTTTTGCGCATACCAAATGGGCCAGGCTGCGAAAGGAACTCCACAGGGTGACGGGAGAGCTCACCCCGGATAATATAGTTGCGGTGATGCTCGAATCGGTTGACAAATGGAACCAGGTGGCACATTATGCTCGGGCAGTCCTAAAAGATAAAAGGGACTCACAGCAGCCGGAGGTGCTGGGGCTGGGGGATGGCTCTTCTGGCATTTCCTCTTCCCCTCTCCCCTCCCACTAGGAAAGGGACTCCCCAGCTTGAAGGCGCCCCACGGCGTAACAAAACGAGACCTGGCCCGAAGTAATGTGTCAAACGGTTCCAGGCTAGGTTCTCAGATTGACTGGGGAGGTGTTTAGTGGGTAGTCCAAGGGTATCCTCCATGGGAGTCCCACACTGCCAGACTCGGCGGGCGTAAATGCCTTCACCTCCCTACCACAAAAAAAAAAAGTATCTCATGCAGTTTTTTGCGAGAATGTTTGTATGGACTATTACACAGTCTCGTACAAGTGTTGCATGAGTCGAAAGTGTTGTATGAGTCGGATGCGTTGCATGAGTCGGATGCGTCAGCTGCGCAGTATGTGTAGTATGGGGTAGGTGTGTTGGGTGCGTTTCGAAGCTTTACCATTTGAAGGGGATTTTGTGTTGCTTGATTGCTGTATTTATGTGAGGGTAAATGTTCTTACGTGTTGAATGAATGCTGAATGCAGTTTGTTTTGCTATGAGACAAAATGTTGTTTCTAATGCATTTATTATTTCTCTTTTTTTATTGTTTTTATTCAAATAATGATAATTATCTTTGAAGAAACACATATCATTTTTGGAATATGAAATCATGTTTTTTTAGGGTTTTGTAAAATAATTTTACTACTAAAATGGCGTCCTGTCTGTCCGTCTGTCCGTCTGTCCGTCTGTCTGTCCGTCCGTCCGTCCGTCCGTGTGTCACACCACTTTTTCTCGGGAACTACTTAAGCTAGAAACATCAAATTTTGTATGTAGGTGTAAAGTGGTGTTCTCTTCAAAATTCAACTACTAAAAAATTTTATAAGGTATTTAAGGGGGATCTCCCCATATAGGGGAGTGACCCCCCGAAAAAAAAAATTTCATTCAAGGTAACCGATATGGGTATCAAATGAAAGGTCTTGATGAGAACTTTTCAAAACAGGTCTTAGTTTGGCAAAGTTTGCTTCGAGGGGCGCACAGGGAGGCGAAATACACGAAAAATTTGTGTCCCCCCCCCCTCGCGATTGGACACCTGTGCTCCGAAAAATCTGAAAAAAATCGTGAATGTAGGCCTTGATGAGTACAACAACAAATACGTGAGAAGTCGCATTTCACTCAACTTTGTTAGTAATAGTATGATTTATCGATTTTATGTTTTCTTGAATAAAATCTTAAAGGTACCCTTAAATTCAACGAAATTCAGTACGCAGATGTTTATTTATAAGATGCATCTATCCTGAAAATTTCATAAAGATTGAATCATAATTAACGAAGTTATAGCGATTTGAATTTTCCTGTATTACTATGGAACAATATGCGCTGCATTTATTACTATGGCAACATATGGCTATGGGACAACATGCGCTTTTTACCGACTCAGACACTACAGTTTTGCTAGGATTTGCATGAAAATTTCAGAAATGAAAGGTATCATATATATCTTTGAGAATCGGTTCAGCTAGTGGCATCAGTAATCGTAAAACAAAATAGTGGCTGTTTTAACTGCGAAGGTTGAATAATTTCGAGTTAGTTTTTCCCAACTTCAACGTTTAAGGTGCATGCTTTGAACACTTGATTCAATTTAATGAATGACTGAGGATGAGTACCCACAATTAATAACCATAAGTGAAACAAGTCAAGGAGGCGGGAGAGAGCTCCTGGCAAAAGGGCTTTGTAACCATTATAGGATTCGAAAAAATTGGCCATGAATCGATGATAACAGTACAGGAGAGTGGCCCCTGAAAAAAAAAAATTCATCAAAGGTAGCCAATATGAGTATGAAATGAAATTTTTCATGGGAGCTTTTCAAAACAGTTCTTAAACTGTCAGTTTTTGCTTCAGTGAGGGCACAGGGGGGAAATACATGAAAAATGTGTTTCCTCCCTCGCGAATGGACATCTGAAATAATTATCAAGGGAGATATTTATGAGTATAACCATAACAAAAACCCCAGAAGTCGAGATTCGTTCAACTTTGTTAATAATAGTATGATCTTCGAATTTCATATATTCTCCAATAAAATTGTCCTTGACATGTTCCTTGATTTTATTCGATCTGGTGACTGTATTTTGTAAATTGAATACAAAACCCTTCTGACATGAGCGTAGGTCTGTTTACCCAACTTGTTTTCTCTAATTCTAAACAATTAAAACCCTGGAACACGAAACAGTGAATTACACAGAATGAAAGACGACTTCATTATGTTAGGAAGAGGTACAGAATATTTTGTTTTTATTCAAAACTCTCGCAATTCATTGTACTATACTGTTCATAGGGTTGTATAGTAATGAGCATATTGCTTAGAGGATTGGATTTCATGAACCTGGTTTTTGATTTCCCTTCCAAATTGTATAACAGCCGATTCGTTCGCCAGTCCCATATTTTCACGTCTTTTCTAATAGAATAAGCTACCAAAATCATGTATCGGATGGAAGCATATCGAAGGAATGATGTTAACGAATTCGGTTTGGTTTCCATAGAACTCTCGCACGCTGGCTTTTTGAGCCTTACCTACTCGATTACTACACTCCGTTTAAGCTTTTAACTATTTCGTATGCTTGTTTTGTGTTGTTGCTCGCTAGATTTACATTGGTACTTCTGAATTTTCATAGTTTCGAAATTATTCCATTGAATGAAACTGCTTTCTCAAGGCAATATTAGAGGAAAAACATTTAATTTTTAAGGTTTGACAATAAGTAGACAAGCAGGTCCTCATTTCAAACAAATTACGTAATCAGAAGAAAAATTAACGGCTGTTAACTTACAAATAAACTGCTGAATGACGTTTCAAATTTGTTAGCGTAACACGACAATCAAGTTACTGGCTTAAGTCTTTCGTTTTGAATGTATTGTAATTCTAAGAGAGACTTTAGGAGAATTGAAATCCGGCAAGGAAAATTAAGTGCGGTATTATCAGTTTATACCAACTGAGAATTGAAAAGTATCCTTTAGTCCTTCCCACAAAGAGAATTGAATTTGAATTACAGTGGTAACGGATCAGGGTAGTGAGCAAATATTAGCAGAGGAATGCTTTTTATTGAAATCCCTTCGATTTTATGAGCTAAAACACACTCACAGCTTCAATGCATCTAAATTTATTTATATATAGCTTTAGCGATGCTGTAATATCTCTTTAGAATTTATTCAATCGATTTTCATTATTTTAAGCATAAACGTTAACAATGTTACGAGCGAATGAATTCAAAATTAGCCAACATATTCTACGATCCTTTATTATTCGCTACGATCAAGCGCATACACTCAATGTCATCGAATCATGTACATGTCGACTAATGAGCAAGTGAAAAGAATTCATCCAAATTCACATTGTATTTAGATAACGAGAACTTAGTGACAAAAAATGTTAGCTTCCATTTTAGTACAGGCTATAAACTTTGTTTGGCAAGAAGTTTAATTATATTGTTACGTGTGCAAATAATTCTACGAGCTACTGTCGCAATTATTTTCGCAACTATTAAGAACATCATAATCATCGAATGTACTCGAAAGCACAAGAATCCACCAAGCATGATCAATATCTCAAAGTGACGTCACCGCGGCCATTCAATTGCTCGAACATTCCAGGTAACTTCTCGTCAGGATATTCGCCAATGCACGAGAAATGGATTGAATGACTAGAGACTCTATATAAAGCCAAGTTGAATAAATGGGGATATTATTACGATATTAGTGATGGTTAAAACAGTTCAATTAAAAATGTATAGACAAGTGCAATGTAAAATTTGTGAAAAAGTTAAATTAATGATTGTGCATTTTTAGTAAATAAACTCTTTTAACTTAATTTAAAAGACAGTTCATTCACTTTTCCGGAACACTAAAATTAATGGCCGTGAACCATAACACGCGACAATATAAACCAGCCAGAGAATTTTAGTAGGCCTATGCATTATATTCGGATGTATTGACTCGCAAGAAAATAAACAAGAAGAACTTCTCACCTGCATAATTGAAATATGAATACACTATAAATTCCACTATAGAAAAAGGAATAAACGGACAACTCAACTAAATGGACCTAACCTTGGCACGCTTAAAAACCCTATGGCTTTTCAAGAAAAAAATTGAAATAATAACAAAATCTTCACATCCATATTTGCACCATCGGTAAGTTGTAATTTAACTCCTCTAATGTGGTTTGACTATCAAGATCAAGAATTTCATACTTGGTTTGAGGTATCGGTGGTCTAACCACTCTTTGATCTGCAATAGCAATTTTGATGGAGTTCTTTAATTTTGTTTTGTCACCACACAAATGCCTCCCTGTACTGCGTAGCTAATTCGATGGATCTCCGTGTCGCAGTCATCAGGTTAGATTGTCTTCCGGGTCGTTTCTAGCATTTCTGCATATGTTTTACCTGGGGCAGGTTTAATCTTAATTACATATTTCTTAGGATATTTTAAAATAAGTACTTTACAATACTCAACTAAAATCGCGACCTGTCATCCGTCCATCCGTGTGTCACAGTAGGTTCTCTCGGAAACCACATAAGCTAGGAACATAAAAGTTGGTGAGTAGGTCAAAAGTGACGCCTTCTGGAAAATTGCAGCATAAAATATACTTTCACAAAATTTAAAGGGGGACCTCTCTATATAGGGGGGTTACCCTTAAACAACGTTTTTTTATATCAATGATAGTCGATATGGATATCAAATCAAGGGTTGTGATAAAAACTTTTCAAAACAGGTCTTATACAGACACTTTTCACTTCGAAGGGTGCAAGAGGAATAGAAATATAGGAAAAAGCGGTACCCCACTCTCGTGATTGAACATCTTTGGACAAAAAAATTGAAAAAAAGACGTAAACAGGCCTTTGTGAGGTCAAGGGCAACAAATACTTCAAAAGTCAAAACTCCGTTAAATTTGTTGATATGAGTACATTCTAAGAATTTTATATTTTCATCTATAAAATCGAAAATTAACACTTAAATTTTCTCATAATTTGTATCTAAATTTTTTCATATTAAACGCATGTTTTCTGAAAATTGCATAAAATCAAGCCATGAACAGTTACTCGTAAGTTATAGACAATTGAAAATTTATTAATTACAACAACAATTACTTATTACTATGCAGATTGGTACAGATTTTGATGAACATTTTAGAAATAATTTCTAAGATTGACAGGTTACAATGACAACTCAAGCATATGTAATGATTTTCGTATCAAATCACTCGAACGAAATCGGAAACATCCTCTCATCGGTTCTAAACATGAAGTCTTGGGACGTGACTGTGAACTGTACCCGGACACCCTTAGTCTACTCCGAGGTGGCTGCTAGCTAGTTAGCCAGTTCGGAGAGGAGTTCCGTCGCGGGTCTTGTGCGAGCAGACTAAATCCCGAATACAAAAATTCAGCCAGCGGTTCACATGCCCGTTTTACTAACGCGTCAAAACATTAACATACGGAAAAGAAACCTACTTTACTTTATTCCGTATTCCTTCCATTCTTTCAGACAACAAAAAAACTGGATCTTTTCCGCGTTCCCGAATATCACCGACGCGGTACCGAAAAATATCCTACTCTAACTCAAAATTCAAAACAACTTATTCTAATAAAAAAACGAAAAACAAATTATGGTACCGAGCGCGACGCGAAACCGGCCATCCGGGGATTTCTACAAACCTACCCTCGTCACGGCATACTTACCGTTCGCTACCATTCCTGCTGGAAGAGAAGGGCATGCTGGAAAGGAAAGACTGATTTAGCCTAACAATTCATTTTATTTGTGACCTCTAACATAGCTTGGTTTCATTCTGCTTTTAAATTTAAGTTCTTCTCTTCACTTTTTTAATTGAATCTTAAATATTCATTTTGCATTCAAAAAAATATAGAAAAAAAAAATTGAAATGTTAGCATCGCCTTCTTTTCATTTGCTAATATTTCATGTTAAATATTGGTGGCTTTCTTTACTTTACCATTATAGAAATAATTGTGTGTGACATAAAAAACAAACTGATCTTTAATAGTAAATTAACAAGTACGGAAAATGCTATGAGCTTATATCAACAATTATGAGTCTACGAATGGGAACATACTAGAATATCTTTAGTAGTTTACTTTCATCAATAAATGGTGAGTAGAATTAATACTTAGCATGCTAAAGTTAATCAGAGAATATTTGTCATTGAATTTACCATTCAAAAGACATTTTATATACATTCGACAAGTTTCACTCTGCTTAATCCAAAATGTTCACCAATTATTTAAATATACTTTTTACAAAGGAAATTAACTAGAATAATAAAATTTATAGAAAATGTTTGATGCACTATAGGCTTCTTAATTGTACATTAAGCGGGTAAAAAATTGATTTTTATTATCGAAACATCGTAACTAGAAATAAATTCGAACTGTCATTGTTGCTTATTTACTGCATGTTAGGTGTATTCTCGTTTCCTTGTGAGTGTTTTTTTTTTTGTTTTGATATTATCAGTCAAAAAAGCGTATTATTTATGGCAGTTCGTGTTTCGTATAGATTTATCTTCTTGGCCAGGCATAATGCAAAGTTAATTACTCAGTTATGGATAAGCGACGGTTCTTGTAACTGTATAATATGAAAATTCGCCTAACTTTCGGCCGCTAAATTGTTTCCAACTTAAATTAGTGGCATAAAGGATGGATGCTAAACTATTCCAAAATAAATTATGATGTGTTGTGCCTTTTCCTGAATTTAGTTTTTTCAGTTTTGTTACACGGTATACTAAATTAAACGACTTATTCAATGTAATATTTTATTTTAGAAATTAGTTATCCTACGAAAGCATTTTGGAGCAATACTTATTTTTCTGTATCTCGTGCACAATGGCTTAGTAGGTTATTAAATATTTAAATAAAGCAAGCAAACGCAGAGAAATCATTAAGGCAATTATATTAAATTCTAGTCTGAGCTGTAAACTATACTTCATCGACTTTTCTCAACACAAGTAACTATTTATAAATTATGTGTGGCTTTAATCGTACTTTGTTCGTCATTAAAGCAAATTAAGATGAGCATTCTTATATCTAAGCTTTGTAATGATCATTGTTTTTGATGGCGCAACACAACATTGAGCGAAAGGATCATACAAGTAGTAAACACAAGGTGAAGGGAAAAATCTGTCGTATTGCATACTCACTTCACTTCAAAAACACTACGAAGACGTTGAGACTGTTATGCGACCGATGATGATTTTTGTGCTAAGGGCTGACTGATCACGTCACTTTGCTGAGATGAATTCGGGGCAACAAACGGAGGATTTTATCGTGGAGATTGTGGCATGGATTGAGTAGGTGAACCAGGTATTTCTGACGGCGTTATGATTCTGCTCACTTAAATCACTTACCACTGAGGTTTTATCATCAGCCGTAGTTGCTCTTCACTTGTTGGTGAGTCCATTGATCTTCGTCGACTAAAACATCAATGGAGTTGCTTGAGCAGAACTTACAACAACTAAACTTGGTGCAGAGGATGCCACTGCCTCCAGACAATTGTCGCTGCATTCATTCGCCTGCAACCCTTTGTTTGCACTGAACGAGAAGCAGCGCCACAACGCAAAAGCAAAAAATGGGTCATTCCTTCCTCTACGAATTACCATTAATCGCCTGTTCGGAAATACAGTTATTTAAAAATATCATCAAATTGGGTTGCACTTACTATACACGCGACTAAACCGGGAAAAGATATGAGAAACACACAAGTCTTGGCCACATGGAACCGCCTACAGTAGATTCACCGAACCAATTTATCGAAGAGCACCAACGAAAATTGAAGCTGTTAAACTTTCGTCGGAATGCGATGGCGCATTCAAAACCAGGGCAGAGTTACTTCAATAAAGCTAAATTAAAGATGGGAAACTCGAGAACAACTTCCCTACCTTTCTAATCTTTATTTGCAACACCATGAGCAAACTCCTTAAAAATGAAAATCGCGTAACTGTAACATCACCTAATAAATTCAATGCGTTTTCGATACTAAAATTTCAATTCGGGAAAGCGCGAGCTGTTCTGCATAGCAAAATGAATTACATGACACTCCCAGACAAAACTGACGTAGAATAGGAAGTCATAGGGTGGCACATTGCATATGTATTAGTCGCTGACTAATGATCATGCGTGTGGTAGTGAAGTCTGCTGCCATCTGGCTTTTTGTCCGACGTGAAGTTCCACGCACATGATCTCCTTCCTCTCAGCTGACCAAAAGTGGTTTGAGAACAGCGAGAGATTAGAGGGTGCGTTCCGATTTTGTCGACATGGATAACGACTGACTAATAATCGGCACTGGTATAGGGCTGATTCATTACACATAGAACTCACCACCTTGAAAATGAAGTGGTGGCAAATCAAAATACATAATAACCAGATGTAAATTTTCCCAACTCAATTCATGGAATTTATGTATGAGTAAGGTTTTTATATTCAAAAGTTCAATTTTCTAGTCATTTTACAATACTTTTCTAGCAAAAGCACTCTCCTGCCACTTTTAGTTTTGGTTTTGGCTTCTTACTCTCACCATGCTTTTTTACGGTGATCGCACGTTGGCCGGGCTGTTTGGTGGGATTCTCCTACTTTGCAAAAGTAGGTCACCTTTCAAGATAGGTATCCATGATCTCCTTTCTCGTTCTCATCACCTGTACTTTTTCGAGAGTTGAAGAATCATCTTTGGCAGGCTTCGTTCTCCGTATCTGTTCCCCTTTAGGAGTTTTTAATGAAGTTTTTTTGGATGTCCAGTTCAAGCTCAAATTGCTTCTCCATCCTAAACCAGTTTTCCTTGCAGGTGATAATAATATCTAAAGCTTTTTTTAGCTGAAACAAATTTTCTTTTAAAATTCGAGATATTTCTTTTTCTTTTGACCTGAAACACTGCCAAAATCTCTTTTATGATTTTTTGGCCAACAACTGAAGGATAAAGCGTCCACAATGAAACAAATCCCAACTGTCAGCACCTGATTAACTTCGCATGTAGCAGAAATCTAGTGATACGTTCAACTTGCTTCCCACATCGAGGCATTCATTAAAATGATCTGGGTTTCACCGGATGGCAACACACAAAACCAGTTTGATCATGTTCTGATCCAACAAAGATGGGCCTCAAGCATACTTGACACCCGCACATATTGAGGAGCCAATTGTACCTCAGATCATTTCTTGATAAAATTAACTTATCGATGTTGTATGTCAAAAGCATATTCGGTGAAGACCAGCCCACTACAAAAATTTGACATTGAAAGACTCCAAACGGTGTTTGTGGTCAAATATTTCACGGAGACCATCGACAACCAGCTGGCTCCCATCTTTTCAGACGCATCGTTAAAGACAAGCAACGAGCTCTGGATGGAAGTCAAAGTGGCAGAACAGATGATCGATCGATCGATGATGAGTGCCAGAATGAGTTAGACAAAAAAAAAATCAGGAATGATCAGGAAATAAGAAGCAGGAAAACCAGGATGAAAAGAGAGAACATTACGAAAATGTCAGAAGAGTAGCGAATAAGATAATTAGAATTAAGAAAAGAAAATAATATGTCGACCAATTGAGAAGTACAAATGTAAGTCTAGTGAACAACAACACAGGACAATCATACAAAGTAGTTAAAAGCCTGAAACGTGGTTATCAGCCCAAAACCACGATCTGTCGTGATGACATCGTTAACATAATCGGTGATGAAACCAAGACTAAAGAACGATGGGCATCATATTTGAAGAACCTCCTTAATCCTCCGCACAGCCACAGCACATTGGAGCCTATAGATGTCTGCGGAGAGCTTCTATTGGCCCCACCGACTCTGGATGAAGTTCGCTCCATCATCAAAGCCCAGAAGAATAATAAAGCAACGAGCACCCAGGGGAGCTCATCAAATAATACGACAGCAGTGTTCATAAAGCTATTCACAAAGTCATCAAGTACATTTAGCAACAAGAACATATGCCGAAAAAGTGGGGCGAATCAATTATATTCCCTATCCACAAAAAAAGTTGACAAGCGCCACCGCGAAAATTATAGGTGCATATTACTACTTTATACGGCGTGCAAACAATTTTCAAAATCTATGAAAATAAAACCAGATGATACACCAACAGTTTATTGGGGGTTATTTAGGTAGTCTATGAGAAGGTAGATGGACAATAGACCAATTGTTTACAGTCGAGCATGTTCTTGAAAAATACTGGGAGTTCAACATAGACGTATACCGCATTTTCGTTCACTTTAAGTAAGCATACGACAATATTGATCGTAACGTACTGTCCCAAAAAATGCTTTACTTTGGCATCTCAGTCAAAGTAGTCCGTCTAACTAAAATGCTTATGACGTCGACGATACTTTAGTCCGATATTCATGTCATTATGTCGGTGAGTTGGTTATTGATGCCAACTTACATCAATAATCAACTCAACGACTAATGACATGAATATTGTACTAAAGCAGAGAGATGGGCTAGCCCTATTGCCGTTCAATTTGCTTTGGAATACGTCATAAGGAAGCTACCTGTCAATACACGTGGTACATTATGATTGTAACGTACCGTACCAAATAATGCTTTGCCTTGGCATCCCAGCCAAATTAGTAACAAAATGACAATAACCCAACAATGACCCTCCCAAGTCCACATCAATGACCAACTCCTCGATGCCTTTGACACAAATATCGAACTAAAGCAGGGAGATGGGCTGGCCCAATTGCTATTCAATTTGGCTCTGGAGTACGCCATAAGGAACATACCTGTTGTTACATTACTACACAAGTCGAGCCAAGTAGTGGCCTATGCGGACGACATCAACAGTTTGTCGCGGTCATAACAACTGCCAAAGTACGCTTTCTGAAAGTCAACAGCAAAGCAAAACTTGTAGGGCTACAAATCAATGAGAATAAAACAAGGCTTATGACGCAGCCGAGGAAAGATACCTCAAATATACAAAATATCATGCTTAGCGAATACAGTATTGAAAATGTAGCGAAATTTGTATATTTAGGCCATAAAATATCGAGAACCAGTAATGAAAGAAGAATACAGGTTGCAAATAAAACACTTTATTCAGTTTTGGCGATCTTGAAGACCAGCTGTATACACAGGAAAACAAAGCTCTAAGAATACAAATCTGTGATAATACCTGTGTTATGCTATGTGTGTAAAACACGGACCCTAACCCAAGCTCCCGCAAATATATTGAACGCCTTTGAGAGACGGGTCATTAGGCGAATAAACCGAGCGAATCTAGATGGAAACCAATAGCGGATTCGGTACAACCATGAGCTGTGTGAAAGTTTTGACGAACCGGAGGTCTCAACGATTGTAAGACTGCGGAAGCTGCAGTAGGTTGGACACATGAATCATATGGACGAATAACGGATACCGAAGAAGGTACTAGTTGAGGGAAAACTGAAGCCCGGAGACCAGTGGGGAAACCGAGAAAACGCTGGCCTAACTTGGTTGATGAAAACAGTTCATCGCTGCTCGCATTTGAAAATTGGAGGACGCGGTCAATGGACCAAGACAGTTGGAGGCGCTATTTGCAGAAAGTGAAGGCCCGAGAAGGGCTGTAATGCTAAGAAGAAGAAGAAATATTAAGACTCATATTCCAGACACAGCAAATTCTTAAATGTAACTTTTTCTCATAAGATAATTTTTAACTCATATTTCAATGACTGAATCGTTCTCATAACGTAAAATTCAAACGACTCATATGACTACTCCAAACTTGCAAATAATAAAGAATTTGCTTAATTTTAGTCAGCATATTTTCTGTAAACTCTTGGGAACAAATCATAATTCCCACAATCATGTGAAATGCATAGTTGTAAATATAAATAAATCATCATTCCACATAAAACAGTGTGTTTGAATTGATCAGTACTGATACTTCGACAAAATCTATACTCTAAATACATTAACTTCCTGAAAGGAAAATATTCGTCTTTTCTCTCAACTTTTATTATAGTCGGAAAACTGAATTGAGCTGGCTGGGAGAAGAGCATTAAACATTGAAAGGAAAATATTTTTCTATTGCTCTTGAAGTCCTCACTTTATTGCCATTAAATTTAAATGTCATCAGTAAGGTTTTCCAAATTAGTATCTATAGTAAAAATAATTTACATTTAAGCTAGATGCTAAAGTTATATTTGACGTAAAACTTAAATAATCTTTAAGTTTTTTGTGACATAAATACTTTCTGATACAGTACGACGCTTACAAAATTATGTGAAGACTATTTTCTACATTTTATTTGATTTCCTTCACAAGATTAAAGCATAAATGCAACACCTGATTATAACTATTATATCTTATCATAACTATTATATCTGATTATTACTTATGTAGTGAATTTAAAATTTCATCGCATGCTGTACATGTACAGAATCAACTCAAAATAATTACGAACTAAAACAATCCAACAGATACATATAATTTCCACTCAAATCATCTTACGGTTCGACTCAAACGTAAATCTCAAGTCGCAACTCACCCAACAAACTATCTTCAACCATTTACTTCCCATTCATCCAATCGGTCTTTGTTTACCTTCTCCATGTACAAGAAGTCGCTCATCATCTCTCAACCAAGCATTCAACACTTCCAGTCCAGAGCGCAACATACATTCGAAGAACCCCACAGCGAATTCCATGCTCTACGGCACTGTACCACGCGATACGGAAAGGTGCGTTCCAATAATGCACACATATGGTGCTCAGTGCAGTAGAGTACAAAAATAGCATAGGTACCATATCGGACCCTTGTGGAACTCGCTACGAACTCATAAAGTGCCTCCGCAAGAGGTTTAACATAGTGTGCAGAGAGGTGCACACCTGTCTCTCCCTCTTTAATGCGCTGGTTACCGCTATGGTACCGCCTATAGCTTGTAGTGCTACGACAGCCGGTTGGTTGGGGTAAGGGTTGGTGGGAAAATGATTATCATTGGATGAATGGCACGTGCTACTCTGCAAGTGTTATTGGAGGGGAACACTATATAATCGAGCCTACCTCACTGCGGGGTACTAGTTCTTGTCTCGCTGCCCGCCTGTTAGCATCGTTTTTGTGAGAGAACGAACTATCGTGAGTTTTGTTGATCAAATCGCGGTTCATTTGTGTTGTTTTGAATGAGCGCGGAGAGAAATCGTTTGTTGATTTCATTAACGATTATAGACTATTGTTATCCATAACGTGTTCAGTTGCGAACGAACTTTGAATAGTGTGTGCGAACATGCCGTCGTCTTTGGGTGTATCGAAAAACTATAGCAAGTGTCCTTTGAAAAAGCGTCCTGTTAATTTCACATTCGAGGATAGTGAAGTTAAGGATGAACCGGAAAATTTAAGTTTGAAAAAAGACTTTAAAGTGGAAAGTGGTAGCAGTGATGATGACGAGGAAATTGATGTCGCAAGATCACCGAGTCCAATTAGTGAAATAAAGGCTCCAGTGGTTATTCCGACTCCGACTTATCCGAAATTGAATCTGCAGCCATGGAGCTTTCATATTCCATACACAACGGATTTTTATAGAAATATTCATCAGCACCACAGCAATCAACTACAACAGCAAATTTCACCGCTAAGAGGTGATCTCCACTCGCCCAACACTCCATCATCAGAAGGATCCCTGTCTCCACCACCACAATATTTGAATGGAAGATCCAGTTCAATTTCACCTCCGATCAGAGGAGAAATTTATCGTCCTATTGGAATTAAACACGCGAGTCCAAACAGTAAGAACCATCACATAATCAAGCCAGAAGTGATCAGTCAGAGCCATCAGCATCCTTATCGGTTCATGCCCTACCAAATCCCTGCTGCTTACCAGCCATACACTATCGGTCTACAACATCATACTCAGCAACCACCTGTTTCACCTGCTTATAGTGATGCCTCATCCTACTTTTCACATCGGTCAGTTACTCCTGAACCTCCAGCTAGCCTAGCGCCAGAGGACTTGTCTCTAAAACAATCTTCAAAGCCAATGCCCCAGCAAATCCATCATCATCTTCAGGACCATCACGAGCCCACTTATACTACCCTAGAAAGCAAAGAAAAGACATCGACTTCAAATCCACCACGATACCAGTGTCCTGACTGCCAAAAATCATACTCAACCTTCTCTGGATTAACTAAGCATCAGCAATTCCACTGTCCTGCTGCTGAAGGGAATCAAGCCAAGAAGTCGTTTAGTTGCAAGGATTGCGATAAAACTTACGTTTCATTGGGAGCACTGAAAATGCATATTCGAACGCACACTTTACCATGTAAGTGTACTATTTGTGGCAAAGCCTTCTCACGACCATGGCTTTTGCAAGGACATATCAGGACTCACACTGGAGAGAAACCATTCAGTTGCCAACATTGCCATCGAGCATTTGCAGATCGATCAAATTTGCGAGCTCATCTGCAGACACATTCCGATATCAAGAAATATTCCTGCCCGACATGCAGCAAAACTTTCTCCCGGATGTCCTTGCTTACGAAGCATTCTGAAGGTGGTTGCCCAGGATCACAAATTGCACCAGGAAATGGATACTTACCACCTTACCCCGAGATGGCCGAGTATTAAGTGAAATTTTCCTGCAATTTGATAATAATTGCATCACACTCCAGTGAAGGAGCCTGAGAAAGTTTTTGCTTCAGGCCTAAATTGACGGTAATCTGCAAGGAGTTCTCAGTCCTGTTGGGGCCGAGATAGCTATGATCCAGTGAAAGCAATTCAATGCGTCGATCCAGAACCAACCCAGTGCCACTTTTGGTGTTCACATTTGTGCGAAACAAACATTCTAAGTATAACCAAAAAATGTTCCTAGAACTCAAATCCCACCAGATGTCCTTAAAACTGAAGGAAGAAATGATTGTAAAATTTTTAAGATTTTTTCTCTTTGAGTTTGTGCGTAATTTTCTTCTCTACTATTTCTCATTCATTCTTGCATCAATGAATTGTCCTTTTATGTTTTGATTTATCTAGTCATTAAATGATTTCCTTTCTATGCTTTTCTGCGAAAAAAGACAATCGAAATAAATTCTCAATTTTCCAAAATAAGATGCCAAGTGCCTAAATTTTTCTTTCAAGACAAAGTTCGTGTCGGAAGGCTGAGAAAAATTTCTTTGATTAAAGGAAAAGTGAAAATGTACAAATTTCGTGTGTAAATAGAAGTAATTTATGGCTAAATACTTAGAGTAAATAGTTTTAAGGAAATTTATTTAATATATGAAAATTGTAATTAGAATGGAAAAATAATAGATTTAAGAATCTTTAAGCTTATTTAATTTTGAAAGAAAAAATAAACATTTTATATGAAATATAAACAAACGTCTTATTGCTATTGTTGATTTTTGGAGGAATTTTAGCGGATTAAGTTTGAAGATTGTTGGGGAGTGTCTTGCATTTCTTTGTTATTCACAGGTTGCACAGCATCCGCCTTGGTGTTGACTCTATGGACAATCATCTTCGGAAGCACTTAAAAGATATTCGTGACCAATTCAAAATAGCGTTCAACTTTTCCACGCAATTTGCTGTGGGGCTTATTTTCAACAAATCTTCTATGGCTTTCTTTGTTGCTGCTGCTGCTGGGTTTCCTCATTTCCAAATTTCGCACCTTCTTCCCGACAACATTGGGGTCGCCCGAACAATTACATTTCGATACGCTCTTCTTCCGCGACGAGTGGATGTGGTGAATTGATAGCTCCAGCACAAGCGGTATCGGCACTTAGAAGTCATGGTCCATTGTTGGTGTGGTGTCGTGATGCCAAAGAGACGAACGAAAGTGATGAATGAAAAGTTCCAGTGATGACTACTAATTTTCTAGTTAAGTAGCCTCTAGGCTCAAACGGAGCAATTAATTAAAAGCCTTCTTGGCTCGACGGAAGATGCGGGCTTTTAGGTATTTATGAGCGTGGTCAGTCTGCATGGTTGTTTTTTGTTTTTTTTTTTTCATTTCGAAATTGACTGGTGGTTTCAGCACTATTTCGATGCGCTATTAGCGAGGAATCCGCTGCTGGCCAATGATGCCTGTCCGACGTTCGATGATAGAGTCAGTCGCACTATTGGAATATTATTTTAATACGCTTTGTGTGGGAACTGTGTGAAAACGCGACGTGATTTATTGATGATACCTGACTTAGCGGTGGGTTCAGGTTGATGGCCTTTAATTGATTTAATAAGATTTAGATTTGCGGTTCTATCAACGCGCCATCAACTTTCTGTTGGTGCGTCGCGTTGTCTTTTTTTGTTGTCGGTTGAGTATTTATTTCGTCTCGGTGCCGCGGCTTATTGTACTTTGGCTATTTTTGTTGGTTTATTTTTTCATCATTTCTTTATGTTTCTAAATTTTTCGTCCATCGATTTCAACGAGGAAATTAATAAGTAGAGTCTTTTGAGATGACCTATTGTTCATGTGAAAAGAAAGTAGTTTTTGAGGATTTTGTTGGTTTGAGGCTTCGTTTGATGATCGTTTTGTAATTTTTTTCTTATTTTTGCAGGAACTGGTGTCGCTTCTGGACGTGAATGGGTTGTATTGTAATTTCGAAAGGTGAATTATCAGATATTGCTTCTGTCGTCGGTTGATTGATTGTTCAGAATTGGCTGTTGCCATTATTGCCGGTGCTTAATTGAGGGAAACGTTTAGAAAAATAAAAGTGTTAAAATCCGTTAGTGCTACTATTGAAATTGTTGATAATTGGTGACACTGTTCAGGTGCATTTAGAGTTCTGTTAGTTGTACTACTTGTGGTTAGAGAGAGAATGTGTAGCTCATTATAAGAATGGATGTAAAAGAATATTTTTTTAGATAATTCGACTGGCATTTAAAATTCGAGAAAATTGAATTGTTTTTACTAAGAGTAGCAAAAATTTTTACCTTTTGATTAGAGCAGTGAGCTTAGTTGCACTGGTTTTTGTTGAGATTATTGACGAGACAGAGGGACGATAAGTTTGAAGACGAAGATAACTTTGCATATATTTGAGTACGCTTTATTTGTTTTACATAAAGGAACTTCTTATTGCACACGTCTCTCGTGGGCAACAGTCACAAGCCAACTACCGAAAAATTACTGGTGACGCAAGTAGTGCGCTCCGACGCCTAAATACTGGATTTCACTCACGCATGCGCGGTGAGCCTATCGACGTACGATAACTTTACTTCTCAACACTCCAACCGTTTGAGTGCTGCGAGGACCCTATGCCTAAACCGTTACATAGATGCTGAAACTGTCTTTTTGGAAGTGCTTTGGTAAATATATCAGCTAGCTGCTGATCCGTAGGAACATATTCTACCGATATTTCCCCACTCTCCACAGTTTCGTGAACATAGTGATGCTTAATGTCTACATCCTTGGTTCGCTTGTGGAACTCCGGATTTTTCATTAATCGGATTGCACTTTGATTATCTACTCGCAGAACTGTCGCAGTTACCGGTAGACACCCAAGATCGTTTAACAATTTTCTCAGCCAAATGGCCTCTTTCGCAGCCGCTGCTGCCGTGACGTACTCAGCCTCCGTTTTGCTGAGTGTGACTAGCTTTTGTCGTTGGGACGACCCTATCACAATCCCGTTCGATAGACTAAACGCATACCCCGTGGTAGATCTACGCGTCTCCACGTCACTTGCGAAATCCAAGTCTGAAAACCCCTGTAACTCCGAGTTACTCCCGCCGCTTTTGTATATTATCCTGACTTTCGTTGTTCCGACCAAGTACCGGTAGATTCGTTTCATAGCTTGCCAGTGGTTCTCGTGGTGATTGCTAAGAAATTTACTAACTGAATTCACTGAATATGCGATATCTGGCAGCGACACAACCGTAAGAAACATTAATGAGCCCACTGTTTCTCAGAACGGTACCGTACTTGAGTTTTCATCGTCGCGATCGTTTAGAACTAGTAGCGCGTGCGGATCGGCAGGCACACTTGCCGCTTTTGCATCGATTATCTTAAATATATTGAGAATTTTCTTCACATACGCGAAATTTTTCGATCCAGCATGCTCATGAAATTTTTCGTTCCAGCACCTGGGTGCTTGTTTCAAGCTGTACAAGGACTTGTTCAGTTTACACGCGAAACCACGTTTTTCTTCTTTCTTGACGTTGAGTTCTTCCGAAATTTCCATGTAGATCTCTTCCTTCAGCTCACAGTGAAGAAAGGCTGTTCTCACGTTAAACTATGTGAGCTTCAAGTCCTTTTCAGCTACCATGGCCAATATAACTCTCAACGAGTCGTATCTCACGACTGGCAAGGAGGTCTCCGTGTAGTCGAGTTCCACTTTTTGTTGAAAACCTCGTGCACAAAGTCTCGCTTTGTACCGGTATACGTCACCTGACGTGTCTCCTCTAACCTTGAACACCCATTGCGAATCTATGGGTTTTCGATCCGTTTGCCTTGGTACGATGGGCCAAGTCTCGTTCTACTTATGCGCGTCGAACTCTTCCTGAATCGTCTCGGCCCAATTTTTTGCCTCGGTACTGTTCATCGCCTTGGCGGATTATATTCACTGAAGTTGACCTCGTACCTTATTGGTCGTCGGATGTTTGCACGACCCCGCAGTTGTCTATCATTATCCGGTTGATTTTGATATCTTTCTCGAGAATCTTCTGGTTGTTCGTTTCTTTACGGTTCTTCCTAAGCTTCCAGGCATTCTACCTCCTGTTGCTGCCCGACGAGTTCTGCCACATCTTCATTTTCGTCCGCTGGAAGAATGTATTCGAATCCTTTTCTTTTTCTGCCCCCAGTTGCGACTTCTCGTTGAATGTGACGTCTCTCGATACAGATATTTTCTTGTTCTGTGGATTGTACAAACAGTAATTCATCGGGTCGTTCTGATACCTAACTAACATCAACTTTGTAGCCTTTGGATCTAACTTCTTGCGAAATTGTTTGTCGATACGCATGTACGCATCCGATCCGAACACTCGAAAATGGGACACATATGGTGTTTTTCCAAACCAGATCTCGTATGGCGTTTTCTCTTTACCGGTAGCTAGAACTCGGTTGAGCACGGTCACTGCTGTACCGACTGCTTCCGCCTATAGCAACAGAGGAAGTTTCTTTGCCGTTATCATCGTACGCGTGATTTCAATGATCGTTCAGTTGTCGCGCTCGGCTTTCTCATTCTGCCGAAGAATGTAAGGTGCCATGTTTACTAGCTAGATACCACGAGCCTCGATGTTTCATTTCACGGTTGCAATACTCTCGTCCATTAACCGTACGTAACACCTTCATCGGCTTGGCGAATTTGTTGTCGATCAACCTTTCGTATTTCTTGAAAATATCGAAAACATCAGACTTGTGTTTCATGAAGTAAACATACCGAAAACCTGATGCGTCATCCTTGAAGGTTATGCAGAATCTTGCACCACCGACGGACTCTGTTGAGAATGATCCACACACGTCGGAACGTACTATATGTATTCTCCCAGTTTTGTGTTCCTTTTTGTCTCGTTCTTTTTAAACGGTAGCCTGTGTGCTTTTCAGAAAGCACACGATTCACAGAAGAAATTGTTAATGTCCGCTAATTTCACACCTCGAATTAGCCGGTTTTGCGTTATTTCGCGCAAAACTTTGTTGTTTACGTATCCCATTCGTTCGTAACCGACACGCAAGTTGACAGTTGATACATTTGCTTCTCTCGCAACACTTCGTTTTTTCACTTTAAAGAGCATTCGGTAAATCTGATTGTCTTGTTGCGTCACGATTAATTGTTACTAGTTTTCCTCTAAACAAAACACCGAAACCTTTTTCAGTGCATACGCCGATTGAAAATGAGTTTTTTCGAATCTTTGGAACGTAGAGCACGTTTTCGATTCGAGCTTCACACCATTTACCGTTCACTAGTCTATCGATGAGCACAGTGCCACTACCGATAACGTCGGCCAGGCCATTGTCCCCGAGCGATATCGAATCGCCACTGCTTGGCTCGAGCTCACTGTACCAGTCCCGTCGGTAGGTGTCGGTAATCCAGACATCGCTTGTGTTGACTGCCATGAGTTGTTCTACGACTTCACTACTCAGCACTGTCTCCGATTTCACTTGTCGCAGTTTTTGCTCACTTGTCAAAGCGACGAACGTACACTCGCGAGGGTTTTCACCGGCATTGTCCTTGTCCCTTTTTCCCGGCAATCGCGAGCTAGATGCCCCTTCCTTTTACAATAGAAACACTCAACACTCGTATTTCTACATTTGTGGTTATTCTTACTGTTATTGTTTTGATTCACAGCGAAGTTTTTTTTCTTATTCCCGCCAAGACTACAGTGGCTAACGCTCGAGGGACGTCATCGTCACTTTCAAGTCTTCTTTCTTCCTTCAATAATCGTTCTAGTAGATTATCAAGGGTTTGACTTTCTTCGGGTATACTGTCCCATGCTGTCTGGAGAGCATTATACTTTACCGGTAGGCTGCAAAGTACCATCGCCATTATGGCCGTGTCCGAAACCGAGAAACGTGTTGTACAACCGACTCGTTTGGGTCCATGCGATGTCCGTGGAACTTCTGTAGCAAATGCATCTTGTTCGACGCTGATTTTTGCTCGTGAATTCTCACCAATTTGTCCCACATTTGCTTCGGTGTAGTGCAGTTGAGCATACAGTCGAGCTGAGAATCCTCTCTCGACGAGGAAACTATGCATATGGCCGTCGCGTTGTGCTGGGTTTGTGTCTGCCGGCCTCAATCGCGCACCCGTAACTACGTATTGTAACGCACTCGCAATAAGCATCAAGTTCATTCGAAATTTCCACGCTTGAAAATTCGAGCCATCAAACTTCTCGATGTTCTTTATCAGAGTTGATTACGCCATTTTTGTTCAATTGCTTTTCCGTAAGCGTTTCCCGGCACAGTACAATGGCCACAGTACAATGACCACCAAGGAAGAGAAAATCGGGATAACTGTTTTCTCTCTATCGTTCTCTGACTTCGATGATCGGTTGTTACGCAGGCTGCTTGCCTGGGCCCATAACCTGTTGAGATTATCGAAGTGACAGGAGGACAATCGGTTTGAAGAGAAAAATAACTTTGAATATATAAGTGTACACTTTATTTGTTTTAACATAAAGGAACCACTTATTTCACACGTCTCTCGTGGGCAACAGTCACAGACCAACTAACGAAAAATTACTGGTGACGCAAGTAGTGCGCTCCAGCGCCTTAATACTGAGTTTCGCTCACGCATGTGCGGTGAGCCTATCGACGTACGATAACTTTTGTCCGCATTTTCACTAATATAAATGCATGATTTTTTAAAAAGATCAAAGCTCTTTTCGATTCGTCATGAAACCAAAAATTGCCGAAATTAAATTAAAGTCTTCATCAATTTCAATATTATTATTTATTTATTTACCAAATAAGATATGTTGCGAATTCCGGCGTACCAACTTCCTCCCATTCGCAACTTCAAATTGCCGCCGTAACATTGTCCCTTTCCTTTGGGTATTCCTACCTTTTCCTCCATAAATTTATTTATTTTTTTTACATGTTTCCATTTTCCCTTTAATTTTTACTCCCCCATCATCACAATACTACCCTTTTTCCTTATTAACAACTACAAAAAATAATACCTACTAATAATTTCAATTTTCCCACTAATAACGTTCCATTTATTAATTCCCACTAACAAAATTTCATTCTATTCATTTTCCCTAACAAAACCTAATTCCTTCCTTAACACTAACTAATTCCATTCCCACTAACAAATTTTATATTTTTATACTAACAAAAATGAATTGACTAACAAAATTCAATCCCATGCCCAAATGAATCATTGAAGTTGCTAATCTGATGAATGGGGGATCGATAAGGCATAGCTCCATTGGACACGTCGCGAGTTTCGACCGTGCGACTGCTGGAACCCTGAGTTCAAGTTCCCCCGGGCGCACGGAAGCACTCTTTTTTGGGGTATCGGCAAAATCAATAGTTTTCGTAATGTACTCGTATGTGTGACACTTTACATTCAATCAAGCGATTCTTGGGGATGTAAATTGCCATATATGCAAGTCAATGGAAACTATTGTGATTGTCGATACGGACCAAAAGATGTGTGGGTAGCGGAATCGAAGTGTAATGAACTTCGATTACGTTACCCAGATGCGGCAGCGGTAATTGGAAAAAGATTTTGGATTGCGGGATCGGATGGGAGAAAGGTGAAATGTGGAAATGAGGTGGTTGGAATTAGGCAGTCAGTATTGGACGTGGGAAAAGAAGGTTGAACGCTTTGGGGAGTGAATTTTTTTTTCGGTTTTGCAAGTCCGTTGGAAGTTAACAAGTGGAAGTTCTTTGTCCGGAGGAAGAAGAGTTTTTAGTGAAATAGAAGTGGATCTTAAAATTGCGTTTTGGAGATTGAATGTGGGGTTGGGATTTCCAGTGTTGGTGTTGGGTGAAGTTTGGGGGAAAATAGTTGAATTTGTATGATAGAACAGAAAGTAGAAAGCTAAGTGACAAAGTGAAACTTTAACGAAGACACAAACTACTTCAAATTGTGTGGTGAATTAACTGAGAGTTAAAGATAATCGAAAGAATTAAGAAGAAGTGAAAAGAAAATCAGGAAGAACGAAAAGACTTTGAACTTAAACAAATTCTAATATAAAGTGGAGAAAAATAACAATATAGTGCCAGTGTGAAAATTGCAAAAGGTGGCCGTTTTACCATCCCGCTTGAATTGTTATTGTTTCTTTTTTTCCTTTTTGGTTTTCAGAGCCCCCGCTCCCTTCTTGGCCTTTCCCCGAGCGCTCGGAGTCTTGCAGGAAAGTAAGTGAGTTTAAATTTATTTTCTTACTTTTTGCATGGTTTTAAATTATTTGATTTTATTTAGTTTTGTATATTTAAATTAACATTGATTTTCTCTTTATTGGCTTAAACCCAATTTCGAAGGGGCGGATTTGATTACAATTAGTTTTTTTCTCTTATTTTTGTAAAATTTGTGAATGGTTTTGTGATATAATTTTTGGATTTCTGTAAATAAAACGGCCATGACACATTAAAAACCTCATTTTCATTTCTCAAAATGACCTCCCCCTTTCCCGTCCTTTTCCCTATGTGCTAGTATTTATATGTAAGGTGGCTCAGCACGAGCAGAGGGTGTCCCGGAAGACCCACGACACGACTGAGCGCTAGCCGGCCTCAGCATGCCACCCCGGGCTACAAACCCCTCTGCTAATTTTTAATGTCTGCAACTGCGGTGACTTCCGTGGTTGTTACAGATATTACATAAAATTATAAATTATCACAAAGAAATACAAGTCAGAAAATACAAAGAGAAGTTAAAAATAAAGGTTCTTCTTCTTCTTTGTAGCACTACAGCCCCTCTCGGGCCTTCGCTTAGAGATAGTTAGAGTATCTAATTATCATGACCGTATTGCTTTCTTCTCTTCGGAAGTTGGTTTGGTTTGTACCATGCTCCCGTTTGCCTGCTCAGCTATGATATGATTTGATTAAATCAGTACATATTACCACTGAGGAACATTCGTAGTCTGTCCGAAAAGTCCCCTGAACTAAATCCCGTTGCTCTCAACAAGATTTGAACCTGGGACCTTCGGTTTATGCGTTCATGCTCTAACCACTAGACCACACAGACTGCAAAAATAAAGGTTACACTTACAAAAATATAAGATAAAAATATAAGACTAGGAAGAGAGGAACATTGATAGATTGGTATTAACCTGTAGTCTGGATATCGTTGGGGAAAAGCAATGGCTCAGGCTATTTAATATTTTGCAGCATCTGTTAATTGGTTCATTTTCACCGTAAATGGTAAGATGTCGACTTTCCACCAGCAAGCGTGAATGTCTTGTAAATCTTAAGGATAAGGATATCCTGTCAATCAGATATTGAACTTTAATGGTACCACGGAGGACATCAAACGCAAGAGCCATAATTCTACGGGAGGCAAGTGAAGATAAATTTAGAATGGACAACCGATATCCATTTGAAGGCAAGCTCTGAAAGTTACGTGGGTCATATTCAGATCGTAAAGCAAATAGCAGGAATTGTTTTTGAACAGACTCAAATCTTTCTGTATGAACACCAGAAACAGGATACCAGAGAACACATGCATATTCGAGAATAGGGCGGACTAATGATATGTATAATGTCTTTGTTACCCACACATTCTGAAATTCTTTAGCACGCCGTTTGATGAAGCCTAACATTTGATTAGCCTTACAGAGAACCTCATCATAGTGCAAATTAATACGGAGTTTCTTATCCAAGAAGACACCGAGGTATACTATGCTGTCTATTCGGGAAAAATTAGTATTACCGAGGTGATAATCAGCTAACAGCATTGAAGTTCTGCGAGAGAAACTAGTCACCTGGCATTTGTCGAGGTTCAGGTGTAGGTGGTTTGTGTCAGACCATTCAAGCAGAGCATTTATTTGTTCTGTAAGAATATCGAATCACTGTGGGATGTTATCCCATAGCATAATTTGAGATCATCCGCATAAAATAAATGGGGTATATCGAATACCACATCAAAAAGGTCTGCTATGAATATATTGAAAAGAAGAGGCTCGAGATGACTGCCTTGAGGTACAAAGGAGTAGCTTTTTTGACATATACCCTTGAAATTTGACGGTTTGAGTCCGGTTTTTGAAGTAAGAGTTTAGCCAGCGAAGCAATGGACCAGTGATTCCAGGATTGCGCAATTTTTCTGACAGAATCGTTTGATTGACGCGATCAAAGGCTTTACTTAAATCAGTATAAATTGCGTCAACCTGGTGCCCTTTTTCCATTGCGCAAAGTATGTATGAAACCACAACTGTTAGATTGGTGGTTGTGGATCGGTTTTTCCTGAAGCCATGCTGCTGGTCATTGAGACGCTGCTCTATTACGGGCAATATTTTACAGCATACTTTTTTCTCGAATAATTTTGAGATGGCGGATAAAATGGCAATTTCCTCTATAATTTTGAACACTCCCTTTGCTTTTGCATATATGAATTGGAGTCAGGTGAGAAGGTTTCCATTGTATTGGAAATTTTCCACTACCGAGTGGCTTTTTAAAAATGATATAGAGAGGTAAAACTAATACTTCACTGCACTGGTATAGAAAATAAAGTGAAAGTAAATCTGGGCCAGGTCCATAGTTCAGGTTAAGTGTTTTAATTGCATTAATGGTATCATCTTCAGAAACTAAGAGTTCCTGAAGCGCTGTTTCAAAAACGGCGTTAGTGTTATCTACATGAGGTGGGGTGTTTGGTAAGGAATACACTGATTGAAAATGATCTGCGAAGAAATTACAGATTTCTTCCGGGACAGAGGAACTGCGGCCTTCAGAGATCATTTGTTTAGGATAACCATGAGCCTTGCGCTTAATATTTACAAAATCAAAGAACTTCTTTGGGTTTTGGATTATGTTTTCACCAAATCAACATACATTGCATAGGCCTCGGGTGACTTCAATCTTAATTCATTTGCCAGTTCATTTTATTCGTTTTTAATTTCATCACTGACATTGGGTTCTTTTTATGTAATTTTGTGGGGCTTATTCCTTCTGTTTCTTAAATAACGGAGACTACTGTCTAACCATGGCTCAGACAGTTTATTCCTCTTTTTGATTTTAGGTATATGACTACCAACGGCGTCAAACACGGTCTGGTAGACAGAGTTTACTGCATCATCCACATCTAGCGTCAAAATCCTACTAGTCCAGTCTACATTAGAAATATAACTCTTAATGCTATCGTAGTCAGCATTACGGAAATCAAATACAATTGAGTTATTGTACGGAAGGCTGTTTGTGTCATCAGAGATTGAATAATCAACTGAAACTGCGGAATGGTGAAGGGTGATTTTGAAAAGATTTTCCACATAATTAGTTGGATTAACCACCACCTCGTCATAAGCATTCGTGAAAATTAGATCTAACCAATTGCCAGAGGAATTGGGTGTCTGAGCTACTTACTGTAAACCATTGCCGTATAATGTAGAAACTAGGTTGAAATCAATATCGACTCAAAGATTCAATGGAATGAGACGATTGTTAAGTTTATCAACTACAAACTTTAAATTAAATTATCTCCAAAGATAATAATTTTATCTTCTTCTTTTGGGAGTTCAGCAAGTGTAGAGACAACTCCACAAGCCTCGGTATAGATTGTCTCACTCGACTCTGGGGGAATAGAGAATGCACCAACGTACAAATAAAATTTATTTATTTTGATTTTCGCTATTACATGTTGGAAAGTTTTGAAAGTTGCGGTATTGACGATATCACTCGAGTAATCGTTGTGTCTGGCAATTAGGACACCACCTCCTCGGGTTAGGCCAATGCTTAGAAAGTCTTGATCGTTTTTATAAATAGACCAACAACTGTCGAGAATCTGTGAATGCAAGGATACTGAAAGGGCATGATTTAGCGTCAAGGAAAAGTTTGTTGAGTTTGCCTCTCATGCCACTACAGTTATGGACATTTTGAGGCATTTTGTGGACGAAAAAATGTGTAATGTTGCTCACGTGACCTTTGGAGCGAGGATATATAATTTGAGCTTACATGAGAAGCGTAAGTTTCAAGATGTTTTTTGGCTTGTTCTGATGTAACAGCAAGCTGCTCATGGTATCTAAGATATAGTTTTTGTAGAGCATCAACATCTATCGGAAGACCTTCTCTCTGGATCATTACTTTTCTATTGGTCTTCGTTTTACCGTCGATACATGTTGTGTCTGGTGCTTTATGCATGTAAGCTAGGTAGAGTCGAACCAACTCATAAAATCTGTGCTCACCCAGTCTTGATAGTAGATACCTGCTCTGAAGATCTTTGCTAGAGTTTATTGTCACGTTTACAATCGGAGGTACGAGTGGGTCTAAAAAGGATTGTTTTTCGTTCAAAGGGCTATTGAGTGTGCTAGCTAATTCAACTACACAATTGAGGGACAAAGTCTGAAACCCACTTCTTACAAAGTTCAGATATTTGGAAGGAGGTTTTGTAGGGTTATATTCAGAAATTGAGCTTTTAATGGTTTCTGAAGAACCGATATTTTCTTTACGTTGTTTATTATCATAAATAGTACTGTCTTCCATCAGCCTGTTATCTAAAGGATGTGGAAGGTTAACAATGTTGTTAGTAATAAATGGTTGGGTGTTGTGAGTAGTGTTAATATTCAGGTTTTTGTTGCTGGTGCAAGTTTCTGTTAAATTTTTACGTTGTTGTATTTGCTTGATTGATTATTGTTGACAACACGTTTCCTTGATTTCAATTTCCTGAAGACCAGTCCACTCCAATAGATGCTACCGTTTTTGGATGTGTGATTAGAGAAAAGCCAGGCATATTTGTGAGGTATGTATACTTTGAACGATTTTGTTTTCTTACTTCTCTGTGAAATTGCCTCCACTCTGCAGCCGTAAGAGATCTACTTCCAAGAATTTTCGAACTCGAGCAGAATTAGTATTCTTTGGTGTTTTCTTAATGAAAAATATTTTGAAATCGTTGTGCTGATTATTAGCCTTCTCCAACCGCTCAAGTATTTTTTTCCATTCGTCCTCTGACCAAAAAGTATCCAATTTATAGATGTGGCTGACGATTTTAGATGTTTGATTTGAAGCAAGTAACGACGCCACTTCATTCAGACCACATGATTTCAACTGGCTGGCATTATTTTGAACTGAAAAAACGTTTTCAATGTTACCCTGCTCCATTATTTTTTCTTCTAAAATATTACACTTTTCGTCGAAATTTTCCAATGTTTTGAAAATTTGCCGCTCAGCTAGTTTTTGTGTAATATTGTTAAGCATATCACTGAATGCTTCTTCACGGAAAGGTTCTGTACATGATGGTTGGATGCTGCAGATTCGCTCTTTCATGGAGATTAGTCGATTGTCAAACATCTCAAGGGCTTTGAATATTTCCTTATCGCTCTTTGATAGGTTTATAGTTAGCTCATCGAAACTGCTAGCCATCTCCAGAAAACTTTCCTCATTTGCTTGAGATTTAGATAGTAATTGAGCGATTGTCTGATTTTTCTCTTCAATGAGGCTATCGATGTAGCCGGTAATGTTATCATACATTGTTTTCAATTTTTGTTCAAAACCTTGACAATCTGAGCATATAAAATGTTCGTCCAGATAAGGCTGAAACCAATCACGCGGTAAACTATTCAAAGGTGTTGTCATACGCGATGCAATTTACGGGGCTGCATTTTACACTCATTTTTGTTAGGGTAAGGTCAGTTATATGCGAGGAGGGTAGTATAAAACAAAATATGTATTCAAGCCATAGCACAAGAAAATTGAATTCTATCTACTAAAACTAAAGTTCGTGAGACTTTATTTTTGAACATTAGGGGAAAGAGGTACAAAATGATCCCCCTAAGCGAAAACAGCCTTAATAGTTGGTCTAAAATTTGGTATTTGTAAAATATGACTTTGTTAATCAAATTCTTTTAGGTAAGCAATTTCGTAAATGTCTTGTAAAGGATCGTTTTATACAGCCAGGTGTCTAAAATGATCCCTGACGCAGGGTGTTATCATCCCTGCGATCATTTGACCCCAGTTTTTTAAATTAAATGAAATTAAAACAGGCGTTTGTCAGTAAATGCCGTTTATTTTAATTACAGAAATAAACAATTTTCTTTGTAAATAAAACAAAAAATAAATAGAATCACAATTCTTGAAATTAAAATTTTTATAACAAAAAAGACTAGTTCAAATTCATAGTCAAAAATGAAAACAGTATCAATTTGTTTAACTTAAATATAGTTCTTCTAAAATTATAGCTTCAGTTAGAGCCTTATGGTTATTTTTGGCAATTAATTTTCTTATGCAAAAATTAAAAATATGTTGAGAGTGTGGTTTACAAACTCAAATCTTTTCTACTCGAGCGAAAACGGTTTCCGACACAAAAGTCACACGTGAAGTCTTCAGCGTCATCGGGATTTACTCTTGCGCATACATCATGCCCCCACCCCAAACAATTACAGCATCTAATCCACCCTTCACCTCTATTATTCTTGGAATATTTCGCACAGCGGGACAAACATTCTGTGTCATCTTCATCATCTTCGGAAGAAGATTCTTATATGTCCCTTTTCCTTAATCTTTTTTTTTTTGAATTTTACGTTTATGTGGTCCTTTACCCCTTCTGATTCTTCTTTATTTTCTTTCTTCCTCCAAAAAGTTTTTATACGGCGTTCTTGTAAGTATGCCACTTTTCCCTCGTACCCTCTTAACTGTTTTCCTGATTCCTGCTATTTTCGGGAACGCTTGAATTTCGCATGGTGGAATCCCGAACGATGTAGATGGAATCGGTGATACAGAATGGCGCACCAATTAAATACGAGTAGCTGCTTGCTGTGGAAAAGATGGTATCTCAGCTTTTTCGTGCAACGGTGGGGTAATATAAAAAGGTACGTTGAGAGGCAAGTATGCTCCAGGTATTTTGGGCCCTTGAATGGTTTCTTTTGCTAATATAGGAGGCAAATGATGTTATTTCGTTTAAATTTTTTTCGGCAACTGTAATACAATGATGTGGCAATTGAATAGGTGATGTGTTGTTTTCAACTGCTTCAGGTTCTGTACTAGTAGACAGACGAGGCCCTAAAATTTCGATCTCATCTTGCTCAGTAGTTTCGGCCGCAAGATAATCTACATCTGTGAAAATGTCTGGGTTAGGTGGTACTATTCCGCATTTTTCAAATCCTTTGATGATATTTAAAGGAACAGCAGGTCTCACGTATGCTTCCGCAAAAAATTTCCTTATTTGAAGAGTAGAAACAACGCGTCCTGGATCATTGTTCATCCACTTTTTGAGCGCTTGATTATGGTACACGCTCAGTGTATACATGACCGCAGCGTCGAGTGGCTGCAGTTTGTGTGTGCAGTGTGTTGGTAGACATAAAATTATGACGTTATTTTCTCGGGCTTTTAATATGACCTCTAAGTTCTCGGTATAAGATAGATGGCCGTCCAGTATCAGAAGAGCAGGATCTTTAGCAGAATGCTTAGCTTGAGCTAAAACGTGGTCAAACCATTGTTCAAAAACTTCCATTTTCTCAATTTTCATCCTTACTCTTCGGAAAATCATTATCGGTGGTACGAAGTATCCTCCAGTTGATCCACAAATGACTACAGTGGTGGTTTCACCTCTTTCAGCAGACGTTATTCTTGCTACTTGCTTTCGACCTTTCATGGCAAAAATTTTGGAGTTTTTGCTTGGAATAGTATTCAAACTTGTCTCATCTACATTAAATACACGATGAGGAGGAAATGAATGCTTTTCTTGAACTTCTTTTAAAATTCGAAAATAACTTTTAATAAATGACTTATTAAAAGCACGAGCAGCTAATGTTGACTCCGGAGTGCGCATGGTGATGTCGGGATGCCTTTTTCGGAATCCTCTTGACGAATCCTTACCAGCTCTGCCTGTCTCGCTAGAAAATGGATGTTTGATTTTGTTTCTCTCTGCTAATTGATATGCGAGCGAAAGTATATCTTTAGATGTTAATCCATACACTCCCCAAAATCTTGGCACTTCCAACGGCGTACACATTCTGTCCTTTAGCTCGTCTTTTTAAAGCTATAATTAGTACAGTAAACTGTTTACTAGCCGCTTTATATGGCAGTCCACGTTCAACGGCGTCCAAAGCATCGGCCATGGAGATTTCACTCCAATTTTGGTGTTTTGCTTTTCGTATGTAGTTTCGCGGCATGGTTCTTGAAATATAAAAATAATAACAAAGGCTACCAGTATCATATATGAAAAAAACAAATATCAACCATGATTTTTGGAAATAAATTTTATCTAAAGTATTTTTATATAACTGACTCAACACAAAACCAAAACGAAATGAAACATATAAAATGTGGTGAAAATGATCTCTGGAATTATTTTACCCACCTATGAGGGGCTCGTTTTACCCCAAACCACCATGTCTGAAAGACATCAAATTATAACCTCATAGCTATGGATACAGCCGTAGAATATGGCCGAATAAATATCTGAGTTACACTGACAAATAACGTAAATACCACTATCACATCGCAAGCACGTACATTTAACTTACACATTATTGATTTTGCTTACCTTACATCAATCGAGAAAATTTTCAGTTTATTGTGCTATTAATGCTTGTAACACTCATAACGCCATGAAACTTTGACAGAATGCTGAACAAATGACAAAGAAGGTGGTTTTTACCCAAATTAATAGATGGTGCAGATAAAAACGATAAAACGTGAGGTAATCGTTTTACCTCGCAGGATCGTTTTGTACCACTTTCCCCTTTATGATTTAGCTGTCCAAGCTCTTAATATTTTATATATTATTTAATATTAAATATAATTTGAATTTTTGCGCCTTTAAAGCCATGTCAAACATAGCTCCTTCCTTCTTGTCTATTTTTTACTTACTCTAGGCGAAGAGTGGCATGAAAAAGCCAGTATTGCAAAAAGAGAAAGCAACCCAAAAGCAAATGAGTAAATAATAAAACGTGCAGCATAAAAAATTGTTTATTGCTTTATGTACGTATTGTCATGAAATGTTTCCCAAAATCAACAATATTGTAGGTTTACTATCCATTTATATAAAGAATGACACATAGGCATTGAAAGAGCCAGCTAAAGTTATGAATGAGCCAGGATATTTTGTAGAGGGATTGAAGAGTAAATTAACGAAGATTTTATTGAAAAAATGTATTATTATATAAAGATTTTTATGCCACGCAAACTCTGGATAAAGTTTTTATTTAAACTTAAGTAACTCACAAAATTAGCCGTTTGAGATCGGTCATTACAAACTGTGTTAAGTACTATGGTATTTTAGTAAGTGATAAAGTGCTAAAAAACGGTTATCCAAAATTAAAAACAAAAGTAAATTGGTCACAACACTTCAAAAATTTTTTTACAAAAATAATAGAATTGTAATGCACTCTTCGGATTGTAAAATAAAAACTCACAATTTAGATGAAATTTGATTTTATTCTCGCATGTACGTTCAGACTGCGCACATTTACTTCTCTTTTTTTATTCTAACCGGATTTTTTGTCACTGCTATTAGTGCAGTGGTTTGGTTACTATTGCTTTTAGTGCAGTTGAATAAACTGTACAATTTAGTAAAGTGTACTAATAACCTTTCTGGCAAATATTGATATGTAGAAATAAAAATGTATAAAACAAATTAAAATGTATAAAATGAAATTAATTTGTAGTCGCTACCTCACTCTCTGTCAGTATGATACCTGTCATACGAAATTGTTAGGCTTGGCAGTCTCGAAACCTCACAGTTCTTCCATATCGTGTTTGGTATGCTGATGGGATTAATTGTTGCCCTGGTTTGGCTGGTCGTCATCGTTGCGGTGGTGTACTGATTTACTGGATTTCGGTGTTTGGTCGTATTGAAAAGGCAGCTCTGAATCGATTGATAGAAATGTTTCGATGCTTTCCATTAAAGGTTACTTTAACAATTTTACAGCTACGCTTAATGACACTGCATAGTCCTTTGTACGGTGGCTAAAGTGGAGTACGAATGCTATCGGCCCTGACAAAAACATACGAAAAATCTTTTAACCCAGGGTGGATGAAAACTTTACTACTGGTATGACGCGCGGTCTTTACAGGTTGAAAAATATTCATTCTTCGTAGAAATTTTTTTAAAAATCCTCCTTAACTAGGATGGCTCGAAAAATTATTCGTTCGTCCTTCCGTGTGTTACACCACTTTTTCTCGCAAACTACATAAGCTAGAAACATAAGGTTTTGTAGGTAGATGCAAAGTGACGCCTTCTTCAAATTTTCACCACAATAAGAAATTTACAAGGTGTTTGAGGAGGTCTCCCCATATAGGGGAGTGGCCCCTGAAAAAAAAGTCATTGTATGTAGGCAATATGGGTATCAAATGAAAGAACTTTTGAAAACAGGTCTTAAAATGACAAATTTTGCTTTGTGAGGTGCAGGGGAAGGGTAAATGTACGGAAAATTTTGTATATACATGCCAAACCCCTCCCAAAAACTCTGAAATACTCGTAAATCACAGAGATGAGACTTTAGGAGTACAAGGGCACCAAATATCTCAAAGGTTGAAATTCGATCAACTTTTTTATGAAAGTACATTTTATAAATTTTATATTTTAGCCTATAAAACTGTCACTGCTGTATCTGATGTGCTATGAAAATTAAAGGAATTCTACAGATCTGACTATGTTTCGTTCATTTTGATTTTCTTTGCTTGTAAAGTTAAAGATAACAACTGCAAATAAATGAAGGGATGGGAGGAAACTAGAGTTTTAAAACCTAGAGCAGAACCTGTGCTCAAGGCTTCTTACCATCGGCGGGCCAGTTAAAAGCCGAACTGCTGGTCTGGTGAGTGTCGTTGAGGTCTTCCTGGAAGGCTGAGGCAGTCTTGGCTCCACTTAGGAAGGACCGTTGTAGACCTGCGTTGGAGGGCTGTTGAAAGGCTGAGTTCCACTTTAACAGGATTTCGGTAATCTCATAATGCTGGAAGGTGTGCTGGCAGATTGACGCTACTCAACTTTGAAAGGTGCGTAGGCAACCAAAGTTCCACTCAAGTGAAGGCTTAGACGATCCTGGAAGGCCTGTTACAGCCTAAGTTCCTCCTTGGATGCGTCTACAGAGTCGCGTCTCTTCAAGCGCTTCATTTATTTTTGTATGCAATAATTGCCGGTTAGGTATCTTTTGCCATATTCATTGCCTGGCAATGTGAGTTGGACAAATTCTTGATGGACCAATTTCCGTGTATTCACCCCAATTCTCCCCGGTAGAAAATATTATCAGTGCATACAAAAATAAGTCAACTTACATTATTGAATTACTATTGTCTATGTAATTTTCCAAGCAAAAGAAAAAAAAGCGTTATTCATTGCTAATTTCCATCAACGGTGGACGAAAGCTATTCACGCATTTTATATAGTCACCTTGGCGTTGTTGGCGATTTCAAGAAAGGTAAATCTACATGTTTTGTAAATTATCAAGCAACTTCTATTGATGGGTATTCCCTGATATCGTTACGATTTCGTTTGGTTGGATATAATGTTTACTTAGCGTTTTAGTTCTAGTTTTAATTGATTCCTTAATCTGCTAATTATGAAGGTACTGGATGTGTTATCTATTATGCGAATTATATGATGGTTACGCTTTTTATTTATAGGTTCCTTAAATAGGTGCTAGTTATTATGTTACGTTAATTATTATGTTTATTTATTGGTTGCACTACTTGTGCGTAGGATTCTTAGATGTGTAAGTAATATTGTTTTGTTGGTCGTGCTAACTATTAGGTTACGTTGATTATTACGCAACAGACGTCTTTGGCTCGAATATCGGACTAAAGCTGAGCGATGGGCTGGCTCTATTGCTATTTAATTTGGCTCTGAAATATGGCATAAGAAAGCTACCTGTTGATACAAGAGGTGCGGTGCGATACAAGTTGAGCCAAGCCTTAGCCTATACGATCGTCAAAAACTCGGCAGCGAAACAAAGCTAGTATGGCTATAAATAAATGAGAATATAATAAAAACTATGACGCAGTCAGGAAAATCACACTTGGCGGATAGAATATCGAAAATATGGGCAAATTTGTGTATTTAAGTGGTAAAATAAAGAGAACCCGTTATGAAACGGATAAAATAATCTGAAGTATATAGTTCACAAATAAAATGTTTTATTCATTGTTGATTATCTTGAAGGCCTGCTGCATGGATGGG